>JAJOOO010010251.1:0-30243 GCA_029582685.1 Solanum piurae
TGCTATCTATCGGGTATGCTTATGCATTTTTCCTATGATGTCCATCTATTGTAGCATTGCATTGCATCCCATATACTTAGTACATTCAAACGTACTAATGCATACTCTATGCCTACATGATGTTACCGTGTAGGAACCGGAGCATCGCTTGACCATCCTCCTCTGCGTGGCTAGTACAATTTTCTATCGAGGTTATTGGTGAGTCCTCCATTCCGGGGACGTTGCTTATGATCTCTTGCTATGTATAAGACTTTTCCCTTTTTTTTGTTGTGTATTGACTATGAGGGTGAGCCTGGTAGTTTGTCTTGGCCCCCGCTAAGTACTCATCTTTAGAGGTGGTGTTGGACAAGTTGTGTATTATGCTTGAGCTTGACTCATCTATGGTATTTATGTATCATTTCTTTTTTTTCTTGCTCCCTTAGTCCCGATTTCCCCCTTGGTTATGCTTATTGCTCTTGGTCATTTAATTGCTTCCACAACCAAGGATGTGTAATGATACGCTATGAGGCTTGTTTGGGGTTCCTTCGGGTTCCCCATTCGCCGGTCACGTCTAGGCCCTAGGCTTGGGTCGTGACACTGCTAGAATTTATCAACTCAGTTTAGGTTGTTCATTTATTGATTAACTTTTTTCCACCTCTTTATGATGCAACCTATGTGATAAATGAACATTGATACAGAGTTATCTATTATTGATTTGAGTAATCCTTAAATGAGGCAAACTCACTTTATCCATGTTTACAATTCTCTTTCATAGAAGTGGAATCTCTTGGAAATCCTCTACCATGTAAGTACCTACAAAATGAATAAGTTACCAAAACAATTAGCCAATGTTTCACCTTCCCTAATGTGTGTTTTAACTGAATAAGGACACATTCTTTTATTATGTTTATAACTTCAACCTCCTTCACAAAACTCTACGGAACTTCTCATCTTCTTTCTAATATACTGTGCATAGTACTTGAGTGAGTCAGTTTCAACTATCAGGAGACAAAACTTCTATCACAACAAAATTGAACCCATTCACTAATTGTTATTGCTTCAACATTTAGATTTGTGAAATCAATAATTTTCCTTCCTTTAACCCCTACGATAACTCTCTCGCTATTTCTGACACAAAAAGTAGTAGAACTAGGACAAGGGTTACCCTGTCATCTGTATTGCATTTATATCATACAACAAAAAAAGAGTTCCATCTCACAATCATATGTCATTAACTTGGCTTCCATTCTTCCAAAAAAAAAAAAAAATTAGGTCATTTCTTAGGTAATTATATAGAAAAGGAACGCTTAAGAAGATAAACATATGAATTGAATCATTTATATCACAAATTAGCTTCTCATAAAGGAATAATCCACCATTAAGACTAGTATTTCTTCTCTTCCATAGAAACCATAATATCATAACAGATACTACAACCATAATAATCTTAACCTTTTCATTAACAGGTGCATTCCTCCATTTATACACACTTTGTTTTAATTGTATCCAACGTCTTTGTAAATCAGTAGAAATTTTAAAATACTTTCATACCCTGATCATTTCACGTAAGAAGAAATGATGTTGAACTAATTTGAGAATGAGCATTGCACAAAACTTTTGTTTCACATGTCCCTATAACATCACTAATGTATATTTTATTTATCTTTGGCAAGAAAATTGAGAACTAAATGAAACTTTCTATGACATGAAAAATAGTGAAAAGAGCAAATCTCATAAATGGAAACTTTTTTACCGTCTTTTGTTTCTATTTGCACCATATCCATGTATCATCTCCGAGTTTCTCTTGCTTTAAACTATAGATAATCTCTATCGACTTATTTTTCTAATCTCAAATCAAATAAAAAAAAACTAAAAATTTTGAAAGCAGACACATAAAATGAAACATATTAAGTATTTACCTTCTTTGGTTTCGAATTAGAGTAATTTTTATAGACTACGTAAAATTATGATGAATGTAAGGACAAATCATCAATTGTTATAGCAGATCATTATTATTCTGATTTTGTAAAAATTATTGGCACATACTAGAACTGCAGCTGGTGGTAAAATGGGAAGAAAGATTTGTAGGCTAAGATGAGTTAGCTAAAAGGATCATAACATTTGTTGGTTAACATTTTGATCCATGATAACATGATCAAGAATTACAGGAAGTGGGATTGTGGGATTGATGATCAGATTGCTTATTTGGATTTTCCTAGAGAGCAACTGAAAAATCCATAGGAAAAATTTCAAGATGCAATTTGAATTAGTCATGATAACATCTAGAAGTCTGTCAAGAAAATTTCAATAATCATTTTCATAATTCAGAGACTCCAACCCTGATCTAGGAACTAAAACATTTTTATGCTTATTAATTTTGATGCTTCTTACAATCGTGTCTATATCCCAATTGTTATCACCCTTATCAGAATTATATAAAATTATATCTACTTAGCTACAAAAAAAATGGAGTACAGAGCAAGAAAATCTTAATAATTAAAAATATTCATATAAATAAAAAGCTAATGATGTTTTGTGTGAAAGAGGAGTGTGGGAAAAGAGGAATGACTTATCAAGAACAATAACAAATAAGAATGAAGAAACCGACATGGTAAAACAAATTATAGAGAGGGTAGGGAATTTATTGGATGAAGTAAACTAAACATGAATTGTTTGTTATGTAGAGGTACTCAAAGATGAAACCTACCTGCTCTCACACATCAAGACTCCCTTAAAATTTAATGCATATAAAAAACCTATTAGGATGGGCGGATTGATATATATATATATATATATCTATATGATAAGAAGATAAAAAATAATCTAAAGTAATTTTATGTACCATATTATTTTAAAACTATCTAAAATTCAATTGTCGATAACACCTCAAAATTCAGAAATGGAAAGAAGGCCAAAAGATTGGATATTTGTTTAAGTCCACGAGACCAGTCTACTGTTCGAAGAATGTTCTACGGGTAATAGACCAATCTCGTAGGAAATGGGTAAGTAATTCATGGAATTCAAGTCTCCTTTGTTTATCAATCTCGATTCAAGGGTTCTTCAAATTCAAGTCTCCTTTGTTCATCAATTTCCTAGGGCTTCAAGATCAAGGCATGTAGGTAGTTCATCAATGGGTTTCATTCACCCATTGAGTCCCAAAGTTTTCTCCAATTCAATTTCCCCAAATTGGTTAGGTTTTCATTGAATTCCTCATGGGTTCTATTTGTATTGATTTAATTATTTTATTTTGATCATATTATGATTTTTCATACTCACATTACATGTTTTTCAATTAATTCCATATGAACCCATGCATTGAGATTTTGACTTTGAACCCTAATTCACATGAATTTGTAGAGAAATTACGAATCTATGAATGATGTTTTTTCATTAACTTATACATGATTTATGAAAAGGAAAGTTTTATGATCTAGGTTTCTTTAAGATTGGCATCAATTCAATTGTGAAAGGTTTTTTCACATTAAGGGATCGTGGGTTATTCAAAGGTTTTCTCACTCATGCATGATTCAAGATTTATGAAGTTATTCTATGATGTTTGTAGTTTGGATTAGTAAAATTATTTTGGGTTCCCATGGAGGAATATATGTTTATCTTTATGAATAATTATGTTGCTATTTTACTTAGCACCAAGAGGATCTTGAGATGGAGACTCTCCCATTAGTAGAGGTCGGATCTCTAGTAGAAATATCCTTGACTCTAACTATGTGCCCCTCTAGGATTGTCTTAAGTATCATATCTAGTGGATCCAACTAAGATGGAAGTAAAGTTACTTGTATTGGCAAGTAAGGACATCTCTTTCGGTGTAGGAGCAAGACATTGGATTCCACGTTAGAGCTCACATGGTCTATGTCGGTAAATAGTAAATATCCCACAAATAAAAATAAGAGATTCTTAAAGGTTTTATAGAGATTTACTCATGATTTTAAGATGCATTGACCAGGTTCATGTCTTATGATGTCTCTTTAAAGTTTTACTATGTTTAGCTTCGTCATGTATTTCATGTTTTCGATTATGTTCCCTTATTATCATGATTCATATTTTTATGCATATCCCTCATACTTAGTACATTTTGTGTACTAATACATACTTGTGCCTACATTGTTTCACTAATCTAGGGATTGACGACTCCTCCCCCTCCCTTCGTGGCTAGTTGATCACTTTAGAGATTTGAATACTTAGTGAGTCCTCATACTCCAAGGACTATATCACATGTATTGCTTTCTTATGTCTTTATTTTAAGGATATTTTACATGGTGTACGGGTTACGTCCCAAACACATCTTCATGATGTAAAAAGGCTTGTCAAGACTATGTTATATTTCCACATAAATGTCAAACTCTTTTATTATATAAATTTTCTACTTTTATGCATTACGTTGTGTATATGCATGACAAGTGGCTTTTGTAGGGTCTCTCAAGATCTCATATGTCATGTCACACCTAGGGTGTACTTTGAGTCTTGAAAAAATTGGTATAAAACCACAAGGTTTTAGAAAAATATCATAGGATGTTTGACAAGCCTCATTGAGTAGAGACTTCTTCATAAGTGTGAAGCGTGCTACATTTATGAATAGGAGGCTACAAAGCGTTTAGGAAACTTCATTTCTTTTATTACTCTAAAGTTGTGTCATAGATCCTATCTCTATAAATATCATTCTCCTAAATAGTGTTCAATCTTGTTCAGGGTATGTCCCCTCGAAAAGCTTATGTGAAAAGAAATGTGGCACGATAATGTGGAGCACGTGGTTCCTCAAGTTCCGGTTGATCCTTTGGATGAGCAAGTGACTCATGCTGGATTTTGAGCCATTTTTCATATGTCGAATCAAGACATGACGGCCTAAGCCAATAGAGATGCTAATGCTCTAGTGAACCCAAATGTGGGTACGGCAACGTCAATGATAAGGGACTTCACTAGAATGAATCCCCCAAAAAATTTCATTGATAAGGTTTACAAGATGGTAGGTATTGTTTATGGTTGAGAAGGTGAATTTGGTCACTTATCAACTCAAGGGTGTCACTCAAGTATGATTTGAACAATGGAAAAGTGAGAGGGAAATTTATGTAGGTCCTCTTGATTAGGAGAAATTTAAGTGAGCTTTTCTTGATCATTTATTTCCTATTGAAATGAGAGAATAGAAAGTGTTTGAGTTCATTAATCTCCTACAAGGCAATATAAGTGTAAAATATTATGCCTTGAAGTTCACTCAATAGGCTAAGTCTGCTCCAACTGTGGTTGTTGACTATAGGGTAAAGATGAGTAAGTTTGTGTTGGGTATTTCCAACTTGGTTTTCAAATAATGTAGTACCGCCATGTTGATCAAGGAGATGGATATTTCCCATTTTATGACACATGCCTAACAAACTGAAAAGGAAAAGCTCAAGGAAAGGGAAAAAAATTCCAAGAGGGAAAGGACCAGTGATAGTGACTTTTCTCATTCTAGGTCCAGTGGAAAAAGGCATCCTCAATTCTGACAAAAAAAATTTGGTCAAGGTTCCTCTAATGCTCTGGCTCCTAAGTTCAATAAAGATAGGGTGTCTAACCCTAATCCACAAGGCTTTTATCCCCGCTTGCACTAGGTGTGGTAAGAAACATGATGGCAAGTGTTTGGCTGGTACATATGGTTGCTTTAAGTGTTGAAAGAGTGGTCACAACATGAGAGATTGCCCATTGTTTTCTACTAAGTGAACGGATGGTAGGAAAGTTCAACCTAGTAGTTCCAATTCGGATGCTCCAAAGTAAAATAGATTCTATACACTTCAGACTCGACAGGATCGTGAGGATTCTCCAAATATAGTGACCAATATGTTGAAAGTATTTCATCTTGATGTTTATGATTTACTTGACCAGGGTGATACCTTATTGTTTGTTACTTCTTATGTGACCATGATATTTGATATTGGTCCCAAAATCCTTTCAAATCCCTTTCATGTCTCTACTCTCGTTGGTAATGGTATTATCACTAAGAGAGTTTATAGAAAATGTCATAATTCTATTTCTCATAGATTCACTAATGCTGATCTTGTAGAGCTTGATATGTTTGATTTTGATGTAATTCTTGGGATGTATTTGCTTCATGCATAATATGATTCCATAGGTTGTAGGACCCAATTGGTCACTTTCAATGTTCCAAATGAACCTATCATATCATGGGAAGGGGGAAATTGTGTTCTCAAGGGTCAGTTTGTGTCTTGACTAAAAGCTAGGTTAATGATTTCTAACACTGCATTTATCATAATGTTCGGGTTAGGGATATAGATTCTGAAGCCCCTACTCTTGAGTCAGTTCTGATGGTAAATGAGTTTCTGAAAGTGCTTTCTGATGATCTTCTTTATTTTCCTCTCGAAAGAGAAATAGACTTTGGTATTAACCTTCTCCTCGATATGTAGCCTATACCTATTTCTCTTTATCGTATGGCCACGGCATAACTTAAGGAGTTAAAGGATTAATTGAAGGATTTGTTGGATAAGATTTTTATTTGACCGAGTATCTCTCCATGGGGTGCTCCGGTGTTGTTTGTTCAAAAGAAGGATGGTTCTCTCTGAATGTGCATTGACTATCAACAATTAAACAAGGTTACCTTTAAGAATAAGTATCATATTCCAAGGATAGATAATTTATTTGATTAACTCCAAGAATCAAGTTACTTCTTTAAGATTGACCTTTGGTCGGGGTATCACCAATTGAGGGTGAAAGAGAATGTCATTCCAAAGACAACTTTTCGAACTTGGTATGGTCATTATGAGATTTTTGGTGATGTTGTTTGGTTAGACTAATGCACCAGTGGAATTTATGGATTTGATGAATATGGTATTTAAGAAATATATTGACATGTTTGTGATTGTGTTTATCGATGATATCTTGATTTACTCACGGAGTGATGACGAACATGTTAAGAATTTGAGGATTCTGTTGCATATTCTCAAGGAACGTGACTTGTATGCTAAATTTATCAAGTGTGAGTTTTGGTTGAGGTATGTTGCTTTCCTTGGCCTTATTGACTCCAGTGAAGGTATTCAAGTCGATCCTAAGAAAATTAAGGCGGTTAATAGTTGTTCTAGACCCTTGTACGCTTCGGATATACAAAATTTATTGGGTTTGGCCGGTTACTTAAGAGGTTCGGGGAAGGATTTTTGTAACACCCCGACTTTTCTAAACGTCTAAATTAATTCGTACATTCGTTGAAAGAAAAAGAGGCTGAGTAATAAATTAAAAATGATGTGGTATGTCATATTTTAAGTGTTCAAGGGTTGTATCTAAAGTTTTGAAGTTAAGCAAGTGGCAAAATAAAAGTTGGCGAAAGTTTTCGTAAGTTCCTTTTTAAATATATCTCTGAAATTTGGGTCAAATGTATTGGATGTTTTCTCCAAATTTATAAATAGTTAGAAGGCCTATTACCCATTAAATCGAAATCCTACGAGTCTAGTTTACAACGCACAAAACCCCGTATCAAACCGACATCAGAGTAAAAAGTTATGAGGGTTTTACTAGGGACTGTCGGGGCAGAATCCGGGTCGGGTGAAAATATGGTATGTCGGTTTATTTAACGTTTTAAGCCATGAAAACATTCCATTTCAGTTCCAAACCAGAGAGAAAGATTAAGAGAGAGTTCCTATAGAGTTATAGCATTATGAAGGTTAGTTTTTGACGATTTCTACCGTTAAACATTGCCCCCGTGCCTAGAAACGTAATCCCTACACGTGGCAATCATTTTTCCCTTCTATTAGTTGCGTTTGGAGATGGTTTTTGAAGATATAAATTGTAGTTATTGGTGTTTCTTCAAGGTTTTAACTTGGTTAACTAAGGTAATTATCTCGGGACTCTTCTATGATTGTTTTAATGAATTTCTACGGACGTTTCGACAAGTTGGGGCAATATGGAAAATTTGCCGATTTAAGATTAATTATGAACTGTTTATAGGTGCGTACCAGTTGTGTATATATAGTGTTTCCGAAGCTTAGGACATAAGGAACAACTTTCGTGAAGGAACTACGGCCTTTCGAGCGTTCATTGGAAAGGTATGTTAAGGTTATTCCCTTCGTTGACATGTTTCCTTAGAGGTAGTTTACGTTGGTGATCTTGTAGATGTAATTGTGAGTGGTTGGCTGATTGAGTGGTTATAAACCCTCATTTTAGGGACTCATAATCTATTAAGAACGACCCTAAGTTAGGAACGACTTGGAGATTATTCATATGAATTGTTTATAGCTAAATTGCTCGCCTTTAGCCTATTCAATTATTTGTTGTCGCCCTTGGGGCTATTGTGGTTAGTTGTTGAGCAATGAACTGCCTATGGGGGCTATGATGTTGTCTAATAGGACTATGTTATTTCCAAAGAGGGATATGTGTTGCCTACGGGGCTAATTTGACGCCAAAGAAGGCTATGTGTTGCCTACAGGGCTATATTGATGCAAAAGAGGGCTATGTGCAGCCCAGAGATCTATGATGTTGCCTAAGAGGGCTATGTGCTGCCTGCGGGGCTATATCGTTGCCAAAAATGGCTATGTGACTTCTTACAAAGACAAGGGGCTACCGATAAGGTTGTGTAGATTGATTTGGCACCTTCTGGGCTTATGGGGGCCTAAGTAGGTGGTATGTTGTTTGTACCTACCGGGATTATGGGGGCTTGGTTAGGTTGATGTTTGATCATTATTGTGTTTTATTAGATTCAGTAGTGGGTTGGAATGCTTATCTAAATTTGATTTCCTTACCTTATTGATTTTGGTTTATTATGATACTTGCTCATTTAGTCCACAACCTTTCATACTCTGTACATTATTTTGTACTGACGCCCTATTGCCTGGGGGCGCTGCATTCATGCATGCAGGTCCAGATAAACGACCGAGTAGACCTCCTCAGTAGCAGGATTGACTTCTATCCGATTGGCTAGCCCCTTTCCTCCGGAGCTTCCAGAGTTGGGAGGTTTGTTACCTTTTGTTGTATATATCTCTATGGGTAGGCTGGGGCCCTGTCCCACC
Organism: Solanum piurae; assembly: GCA_029582685.1. Lineage (NCBI taxonomy): Eukaryota > Viridiplantae > Streptophyta > Magnoliopsida > Solanales > Solanaceae > Solanum > Solanum piurae. Next base: position 8,976 of record JAJOOO010010251.1, read on the forward strand.
AATATTTACTACTCCTTGAGGTTTGCAGACTAGTATGTGGAGTGTACAACTCGGTTATGGCCATGCTGGCCTAGTTTTGTGGGTTGTTGAAGCTTGTGGGCTGTTTGATGTATTGTCTTGATATATACCTGCTTCCAATTTTTGTATAGATATCATGGTGGCCTCGAATGACCAGTCAGGACTTCTCTGCTAGTTGGCTATTTCTTTATATGAACTCTTGGGAGTAGCTGTTTCTTTTATATATATATTGACAGGGGCCCTACCGGCCGATGGCTTAGTTTTAAGCCGGGATATACTCGTTTGTTTTATTGATTGCGTGTGTCTGCCATGCGCTAGTAGCAAATGGTTCAGCAGGGTCGGCTCGAGCCTGAGTTTTGGGATTAGGAGCCAGTTGCGCCCCTTGAGTTTGGGGCGTGACAATTTTCCTGTATTGCTTCACCATTGATGACATTGACTCAAAAGAAGGTAAAGTTCTTATGCTCGGAAGCTTGTGAGAAGAGTTTCCAAGACTTGAAGGATAGACTCACTTCGGCCCCTATTTTGACGTTATCGAAAGGATCGTATGGTTTTGTGGTTTATTGTATTGCATCACCAATTAGTCTTGGTTGTGTCTTGATGCAACATGGGAAAGTAATTTATTATGCTTCATAGAAATTGAATGCATATGAAAATAATTATTTGATTCATAATTTAGAGTTAGCGGCGGTGGTGTTTGCTCTAAATATTTAGCGGTATTACTTGTATGGATTTCATGTAGATGTATTCACCCACCACTAATGCTTGAAATATGTATTTACTAAAGAGAAGGTAACTTGAGTTGTTAAAGAATTACGACATGAGTGTCCTATATCATCTCAGAAAAGCAAATGTGGTAACGAATACTCTTAGTCGATTGTCGATGGGCAGTGTTGCTACAGTTGAGGATGATAAGGAATTAGTTCGTTAGTTTCTTAGATTTTCCCGATTGGATGTTTGGTTAGTTGATTCTAATGAAGGTAGCATAGTTGTTCGTAATGGCTCGGAATCATCTTTTGTATCAGATATGAAGGCTAATCAAGATCTCGATCAGATTATGTTTGAGTTGAAGAAGTCAGTTTCAGAAAAAAACCATTGAGGCTTTCTCCGAAAGGGGAGATGGTTTCCTTTGATAGCAAGATTGGTTATACGTTTCGAACGTTGATGAGTTGAGGAATCAGATTCTGACAGAAGCTCATATTTCATGGTTTCTATTCACTTGGGAGCCACCAATATGTACCTTGATTTGTGAAAAGTCTATTGGTTGAATGAGATGAAGAAGGATATTGTGGAATTTGTGACTTAATATCCGAATTCACAAAAAGTGAAAGTTGAGCATCACAAATCAGGCGGTTTGTCTCAAAACATTAAAATTCCTACATGGAAGTGGGAATATTTTAACATGGACTTCATTACGGGTTCACCCCGCACTCCTCGACAATTTGACTCGATTCGGGTCATAGTTGAATGAATGTCTAAATCAACTTATTTTCTTCCCATTAAGACTTCATTCTCATCGGGAAATTATGTCAAGATTTATAGTAGTGAAATGGTAAGGTTGCATGGAGTGCCTTTGTCTATTATCTTCGATCAAGGTACCCAATTTACATCTTAGTTTGGAAAGTCATTTCATAAATGTCTTGGGAATCAAGTGAAACTTACCACAACTTTTCATCATCAAAAAGTGAAGTCATTTAAACCATAAGACAAGGTCACGCATTAGTAAATATATAATATATCTCCTTAATAAATCCATAGTTCTTTGTGGAATATTAGCTTTAACAGACAGTGGACCATGTTAGCTATAACATAGAATCCATTACAACTCCCACACCAAAAAGGGAGAGTCTAGTTGCCAAGGTAGAATCAACTATAACATAGAATCCATTACAACTCCCACACCAAAAAGGGAGAGTCTACTTGCCAAGGTAGAACTTTGTGTCATCTCATCAATGTTATGTGGATCTACTAGCTCAGTCACTTAGACAATCTTACGAGGGCACGTAGTTTCGAACTAGAGATTTCTACTAGAGACTACCATATTTGAGCCTTCATATCAAAGTTCTCTTGGTGCTAAGAAAAATCTTAACAGAAAAGAAAAAGTCAGTTATCAAACATAACATTAGGAAAGGCAAAAATCAAAATACCAATCCAAATCCTGAAGTCATATAAGAGTAGCTCCTTTCCAAACCATGATTTCATACCTTCATTCATATAGACACTTACCTTCCTAAGCATCTAAAATAATGATTTCCTTTCAAAAATTATGACAAGAACTTTCACAAATAATTGTTACTTAACTTAAAATGATCCTTAAATCATTGTTTCATCTATACATAAAACATGCATCATATCCCTTATCAATTCATGATAATATTTCATAGTTAATATATGATAATCAAATTATATACCATGCTTCCATATAAAATCAATTTTTAAATTATATATTTCCATTAAATCATTCACAATAAGATAGAATAGAATCACTTGAATCATAATCAAAAGGACTCATAGAGATTGTAATAAACCCTAATTGAATTGGGCGAAACTGAATTGAATATTGAAGTTCTTTCGGAAGCCAATGGATGAAAGAAACTCATTGGTGAATTCCTACATACCTGGTTGCCAAATCCCTAAGAATGCAAGAGATTTAGATTTTGAAACTTGAAACCCTAGCTTTTCTTCCTTGACCTTGAGAGAAAGAATTGGAGAGGATGAACTTGCATGAGAATTGGGTTTTGAGAGAATGAGAGGATTTGGGTAGTTTTAGGAATTGAAAGTCAATTATAGGGCTTAGAAATAGGTCAAAACGACATAATATAGGCATTAAGTCCATAAGAAAAAACCCAAATATAATTAAGATATAATTATTTTACTGGACCTGCGGATTATAGGAATTCCTACCGTCTATCCTGTCCAACGTAGAACACACTACTAGACAAACTTCTCTTAACAATTCCTGCGGAAGCCTTCTATGTTGTGGGGAACTTTCTATGGGTCGTAGACCCTTCTATTGGAACTTTTTTCCCCAAAATTCTTACCAAGTGTAAGGACCCACCCTATAACCACCACCTACGGGCCATAGAAACTTCTACGGACCATCATATTGGTTTGTAGAACTTCTTTGTTGGTCTATACGACTTCTTCTAGGACTTAACATTTTCCCATTTTCTAGTGCTTAACATTTTCCCATTTTCTAGTGCCTTTCCATAAGAGTCTTCCTACGGACCGTAAGACCTTGTACAGTCCATAGATGGACTCTATAGACTCGTAGGGACTGAACGAGTACCATTTCTTGTGAAATTTCCAACTCAAACTGAACTTCGTATTTCTAAGGTGTGACATAAATAGTCATTTGTGAGTACCCGTCAGTTTTTAGAAGGAAAGTCATACTGCAAGTGAGGTGAGTCCCCGATTCCCTATGCAACTTACTCTAAAACAATGAGGTAAACAAAGTATCGCAGTTTAAGATGTTTGAGAGAGGCACACAGTGCAACCTTACTATCTTCTTGACATAAATCTTTGCTAACTATTGAGAGTTGCAATTCACTCTAATTGGAATGAAGTAGTCTTATTTAGTCAAACTACCAGCAATAACCTAAATCAAATCATATTTCTCCAAGGTCTTGGGTAGTTCCACAACAAAATCCATGGCTATCCTTTCCCCTTCAATTCTGGAAAGGGTATCCTCTGAAGCAAACCTGCTGGCTTTTGATGCTCATACTTTACCTATAGATAATCTTGGTACTTGGAAACACCATGCAATGTCTTTCTTCATCCTAGGCAACTAATGTAGTAGCTTGAAATCCCCATATATTTTTGTGCATTGGAACGAATAGAATAACATGAACCATGAGCCTTTGCCAACACATTCTTCATCAAGTCACCAACTTGAAGAACAAAAACTCTTCCTCCAAACTTAAGCACACAATCAATATCAAGTGTGGAATCTTGGGTATCCCCAGACACTACTTTACCCTTGAGTTTCGCCAACTCCTCATCCTTAAATTGTTTAGTCATTATTTCCTCTATGAAGATAGGCGTAACCTCAATGTTGGCTAACACCCACACTTCTCAAAGATACCCAACCGCGTAAATTTATCATCTAAGCTGTGAATCTCTCTGGCCAAGGTCGCTTTGATATCCCCAACCAAGATTAACATCACATTAGCCTTACTCAAATGATATTGAATGGTTACATCACAATCCATAAGCAACTCCATCCATCTTTTTTATCTCAAGGTCAGTTCTTTCTGAGTAAACACATGTTGAAGACTGCAATTATTACCTCAAATTAAACTTCATACAAATAATTTCACCATATTTTGAGAGAAAACACCATCGTCGCCAACTACAAATCATGAATGGGGTAGTTCCTCTCATTAAATTTCAATTGTTTGGAAGAATAATCTATGACATTATTTTCCTGCATCAACAAAGACCCCAACCCGAATGTGAAACATCACAATAAGCAATGAAATCAGTACCTTCCACCAGTAAAGTTAAAATTGTAATTATAGTCAAAATATCGTTGAAATTTTTAAAGATCTTTTCACATTTATCTAATCACTCAAAAAGGTACCTCCTTTTGAGTCACCTTAGTCAAGTGCATAGCAATAAAAGCAAAATTCTTCACAAACGTATGAAAAAACCTAGCAAACCTCACAAAACTTCTCACCTCTGTTATAAAGCTAGGCCGAACACAATCCTTAATTGCCTCAATATTTTGGGGATCTACCATCACACCTTCTTTTGAAACCATATGTCCAAGTAAAGCAACCAAAGGAAGCCAAAATTCACACTTAGGAAAATTAGAATACCATTTTAAATTTTCTCAAGATACCTAGCACAATACGAAGATAGTCTATATGTTCCTCCTCTCCCTTAGAGTAAATCAAAATATCATCTATAAAATGAGTCACAGAGGAATCCAAGAATATAAGAATGTCTTGAACACCCCATTCATCAAACTCATAAATGTTGCAGGCACATTAGTCAACCCAAATGACAGTACCAGAAACTCATAATGCCTATACTGGGGCAAAAAGTTGTCTTAGGTATGTATTCAGGCCTAATCTTTTACTTATGGTACCCTAACCCAAAATGGATCTTAGAAAAGATAGACACACCCTATAATAAATCAAACAATCCTTCTATGCGATATTTATTGTAGATGGTAACCTTATTCAATTGATAGTATTCTATGGTAACCTTGTAGCTTGTTTCATGTTTTGAAGTCATGTGTGATTATGTGTTTCCATGATCTCCTTATGTTATGCATGTTCTTGATGAATTTATGTTTAAATGAGGAAATGAGTTTTATGAATTATGATCCTCATGTTGATGTGCATTTAGTATGAGTTGTCTATATGCTTCATGAGGTGAATTATTGAACATGCCTAAAGGTGCTTTGAGGAGGAATTGCATAATGTGCTTAATGATGTTATGTTGAGCAAGATATGAGTTGGAGAAGGTAATTCCTCCAATGAAATGAGAAATGTTGAAGTTATGATGCATAATGAGTTTATAGATGTAGTTCCTACCTTCTTGTGTTGCATTGACCTTATTGATGTGGAGTTGATGTTTCCTCCAAATTTTGTGCATTGTTTATGATGTTGCATGCATGATGGGCTGCTAGTCTTGAGTCTTTAACCCCTTAATGTGTTTAAAGTATCATTCGAGGATGAATGTTCCCAAGTGGGGGATAATGTAACGACCCGTAAAATCAGTAGGTGAAACTAAAGCCTAACGTGTGAGTGTTTGAGTTATTATGGGGTTTCATGTGGTAGAATGTTGTCCCGAGCTTTGGTTGAGGGGTTTAGGGGTTAAACATCAAGGTATGACTCCCCAAGGATCACCCTAGGGGTGCTTGAGGAAACCCTAAAGCCTAACTCCCAAGACCCCAAGAAAACAAAACTGCCCAAAAATGTGAAGACGACCAACACCCCATAGGTCCATCCACATCCCGTGGATGGCCTCCGTAGGTCAAGCCCCCAAAAATTAAGTTGTTGAACCAAACCACAGTTTGACAGTACGGCCCGTGGTCCCTGATGTTTGCGTAATCAAGACACAACTTCCAATACAAGTGTCTATGAATGTGCAATAGTATAATAACCCAACCAAGGGTTGGGGTCGAGTCCCAAGGGAGTGGTGGTGAAAATTAATATAAAAATAAAATTAAGTTCTAATTAGTCATAGATAAAAATATTTTTGAATATAAACATACTAAATCTAAGGAGGTGACGCACGCTTCAATTATCAATGGAGGTTTTTCTCAAGTAAACAAAAACAGCAAAAACAATTAAAATAGAGAAGGATACTAATATGGAGAAGGGATTCTTGGGATGTGATAGGAATACGGGATAGACTAAATCATTGGGTGCATGATTTTGGTAGTAAAGTCATTGAATATTTGTGACTAGGCTAGACTATAGTGGGGATAAATTATCTCTTGAGCAACTTACCCCGAATCAAATGGGTTCCTCTCGGACACCCACTTGCCGCATGAAGAACATCCTCCGCCTTAGCCCACTCACTCTCTCGAGCTAAGTGTGTGGGAATGAGACTAGGGTTCACTCTCTTGAGCTAAACCTCATGTCGACCCACTCCCACCGGCCATCAATTTAGTAATCTTAGTTTTACGACCTCTCTCTCAAGCAAGCCAAAAACACAAAGGTGAAATCGTATTTGCAACTACAATTTCATTAAGTTCCACCACAACTACTATACTAAATTACATCAAAACAACAAATAAACCACCAACAAGCAAGACCTAATAGATAATCTAACCCGTATTCACAAAATCGCACCCCAAGAATTAGGGGTTTAGCTAGGCATGCTAAAGAGATAGAAATTTATACCAAAATGAGTTTGCATTCAAATGGGTATGAAGATTTAAGTTTCAAAACAAGTAAGGATTGAAGAATCCACAAGACCCAAGTCCAAAACCTTGGAGTTGAAACCCTTTGAACCTTCAAGTTCTTCAAAACCCTCTCCAAACTTAGAACTCAAAAATAGAAGCAAAATCTCAAAAATTACTGTTCAAAGCTAAAAATTCAATACTAAAATAATAATTCTCAACGAGTATTTATAGTTTTCAAAAATTTGTGCTGCAGCGGATCATTCGGCATAGTTAGTCGAGATCGCCGATCTACTCGGCGATCCGCCCTTTGGTAGGTTTCATCATCGTCGTGCTCTATCCTTCATCATCATCGTATTTTGATCATTGTGTGACATAGTACTTCTTCACAAAACTGCTCGGCGACACGCCGAATGCTTCTTTTTTCCGCCGATTTGATCCTTTCCTTCAGGGCTCAGCACACTGAAAGGCGATCTCCAGGCTCATAGGCTACTCGCCAACTAGACTGGCGATCCTAAGCCTTCATTTCTTTGTTCTTTCAGCCACTTTTGTTTCTTTTTGCTAAGTAGTGTCCATGCTTTCCCTCAAACTCCAAATACCTGAAACTTAAGGGTTAGCATCAGATATTGAGACAACATGCATTTGAGGACACTAATTCTATCAAAATATAGCCCTATATGAGTCCAATTTGTGGACTCATCAACACTCCCAACTTAAAATTTTGCTTGGTCTCAAGCAAACTCAAGTTTAGCGGTTCAAAAAGGAGGTCTCGAACAGTGCTACACAAGAATCAATCATGAATGCACACAACAAGACTTGAGTTACTTATGCAAAGATCAAATGTGCACTCAAAGATTCAAGTTTTGACTCACCAATATCAAAGAATCTCATGCTCACAATACTTGCTTTAAATGCAAGTTCAAGCTCAACCAAAGTGTTCAAATGCCCTCACATAAGGAATGATTCCAATATCACACACAAAGGTTTAATAATTTAAAGTTCCGGAATCGAATGCAACGCTTACTCTCACAAGGAAGAACACAATGCATACTTTCACCCATAAGTTTTCCCGTATTTTCCGATGAACATTTGTTTCAGCTCACTCAAGATCAAAAAGGACTTTTCAAGGCTTGTAATGGGGCTAAGTGCAAAGGTATGGTCATTTAGGCTCAGTGACTTTCATCCTCATGAAATGTGGTACTCACACCACTTCATTTTCTCTTCTTTCATCATTCTCTTTAGTGCTCATAAGTCATCCTATTATTCACTTCCCATGGATTTTTGGAGACCCCATTTTCTTTATATTTTCACAACTTTATTTCACTTCTTTTTCATTCTTTTTTTTTTCTTTTGTATGGAAGGGTTCCATTTTTCTCAAAACCATGGATAAGAAGGAGTTTCTTGCACTTCTTGATTTACCCTTTATTTTCATCACACCCCCAACTTAGGCTTTTGGCCTAAGTTGGCTACTCAACTAACCACAACTTCATAAGGATTATGGGTAATGGATAAAGAAAGGTTATGTTTGCATCAAGTTTCTTCCAAAGAAAGGTAAGGTTCAAGGGGTGTTCAAGAGAGGTTCCAACACTCACAAGGTAGGCCACAAAAGAGGTATATGTCAAATTGGCTCAGACTCTTCGAAGTTGCCTAAGATCATATCAAGATATAGCCTTACTTAGTTGATCGGACCAACGGGGAAAGTTCTAGGATCTATCATGCATGGTTCAAAGTAAGCTCATCACACTAGGCATTGACACTATAGTCAAACAAGACTCCACACTTTTGCTAGTGTGGAGTGATCATCACAAGAGACTCAAGATACTAGGCTAGTCATAACGAGATGCAAAGAGTTCACATATTGTCTATGCGACTTCATTTGGCCTCATCATTGCCGCACATTCATGTTCATTCGATCATGAGCACTATTCAAGTCATCGGTATAGATAAGAACCGAGACTTAAATTTTGCAAAAGAACAACCACATTCAACACACGAGAGGTGGCAAAATTTTTGGATGGGTCAAAAACATTTTTGCAATTTAAAATAAAAGGAGTCATAAGCTCAAACATCCAAAGAAACAGTATATCAAACACAATTTTTAAACAGAATAGCCCAAATACAAACAAAACATGAACATCAATAGCACACAAATGTGGGCCTCACCCCACCACAAATAAAAACATTTGTCCTAAAATGCAAATAAAATAAAGTATCCAAAAGTGAAAGTAAGTAAGACAGAGAGGGAGGTAGAGAAAAAATTTGTCTACACAGTTGCTCCATCAGTGTGGGCATCAGTGCCCTATGTGTCATCCTGGAGTTTGATAATGGCCCCCGAAGCTTCTTCAGAAGATTTAGTGGCAGCTCACTTACTCATATTGTCCAAGTCATGAGCCGCCAAAAAGGAGTGGATAGTTGTAAAGAATCCACATCTCCATGAGGGAATAGTGGGGTCTCGGGGATTTGTTCTCTTGCTAGCATTGGGCTTCTTGCCCTCATTATCCATTTTGGGAGGATTTGTTGCCTTTGTATTTTTCCTGAAATTTTTTGCTCTTGTTTGTCGGGGTGGCATATCTCTTCCAGCTACTTTTGGTCTAGCCATTTCTGCAAAGCTTCGAGAATAAGTTAGAAAGGATTCAGACAAAAGCAAGGCAGTTCAATTGTAGAATCACTTCGCCGAACTAGTTGGCGAAGCGCGCAACTACTTAGGTTGTTCGCTGAGTGCAGTGCATAGAGAATACGGGTGCAGACCAAGGGCGAATAAGAAATATTTCGGCGAGGCGCCGAATGCGTTCGGCGACATCATGTTTCTAGCCGAAAGTTTTAGAACTCAACATCATAATTAGCATTAAATTAAAGGCGAGATATAGATTTTAGGCGAACCGTCGAGTGATTCAGCGAGCTCAATCCAGCTTACCAAATGACCCAACGTACCTGTTTTTGACCCAACTTCCCAAATTCAACTCTGCGACCCCCGAAAACAAAATTAAGACATGCACAACTCAAATTAGGCTTAGACCCAGTGACAATCATGCACAACCCATGATTTTTCATCCAATTTAAAGTGCGACCTTCAGGAATTAACTATTTAACTTAGTACCGGCAAAGTTTGCGAACCTAACATACACACAAATATTCTAATCCTACCAGAGAGGCCCAGCAAACATCAACTCAATAAGATCAATTGCAAATAAGCATATGTTTTTCAAAGATGAAAACGGGGCATAGAAGACCAACCTTTGGTGTAGACTACGAGAGGATTGAAATGTTAGGCGGCAATGTAATCAAACTCCGAGCATAAATCAACACTAATAATATACTAAAAGCACAAGAAATATAGAAGCTAGAGTGCAGGTGTGAGTTTGAAAAGATAACTAGTGAGGGAAAGTGAATGAATTAGAATTTTTAAACCTGTGGCACAAAAAATCGTCCAGTTCTTACCCATTCGACGACATCAGTCATGATCGCCAAACCTCTCGGCGTTTCACTAAGTATTCATTTACCTCACTGAATTTTACTGGACCTTCAGTTAATATGGTGTCCAAATGGCGGTCCACGTCGGGGTCACCGACATGGTCAGCGACTTGCCAATAATTTCTTGGGATCGCCGGGTTTTACAGACTCCAATTTGAATATATCTTGAGTCAAACGGTGGATTAGGTCGGGCTCACCGACCTCCTCAGCGATTTGCCGATTGGACTTGTTGCTCTACACCCTGCACTTTTTCGAACACCTTCCACACTTCAACTTGTACAAACAACACACCATTATTTTACCAGAACATAAATAAAAGCAAAAAGGGTTTTGGGTTGCCTCCCAAACAGTGCCTTAGTTAATGTTGCACGAGGAAAGTCAACACTCAAACCTCATTTTTGGGGTTGAACCTAGTGCAACTAAGTGATCCCAATTGTTCATTTGGATGTAGTTGAGGAAATACATGACCCAAGAGAGTTTCACTTAGCTGGAGAGATCTAGAGTCAGAACCGCTCCTCTGAGTTAGCAGTTCTACATTTTCTTTAATCTCCTCTAACACTATATCCTGCTCATTTAGCTTTTGGAGAATGATTAATAATGTATCCTTGATACGTCTATTTTCATTGTCCATACACCTTCCCTGTTCGGTAGGTGATATGCATTTTCTCTTCTTTTTGGACATCACCTCCAGTTCCTCGACCTTTTGGGTCAAGTTATTCATCTGACCCAGCCAAATGATCAGTTGCTGGTCCTTCTAAGTATCCTTGTTGGTTTTGGCCACAAGGTTAAGGAGTTTAGTTGCGGTCTCATAGGAATATCTCTCAAGACCACTCGTGATAAGTCGATCGACTAATCCTTTGTTTTTGGAATTAAGACTCCTATAGAAGAACTCATGTAGAACTAGATCGGGAATTTCATTAGCCAACATGGTCAGCGACTCGCCAATAATTTTTTTGGGATCGCCGGGTTTTACAGACTCTAATTTGAATATGTCTTGAGTCAAACAGTGGATTAGGTCGGGCTCACCGACCTCCTCAGCGATATGCCGATTGGACTTGTTGCTCTCCACCTTGCACTTTTTCGAACACCATCCACACTTCAACTGGTACAAACTACAAACCATTATTTTACCAGAACATAAATAAAAGCAAAAAGGGTTTTGGGTTGCCTCCCAAACAGTGCCTTAGTTAACGTTGCACGAGGCAAGTCAACACTCAAACCTCATTTTTGGGGTTGAACCTGGTGCAACTAGGTGATCCCAATTGTTCATTTGGATGTAGTTGAGGCAATACATGACCCAAGAGAGTTTCAATTAGATGGAGAGATCTAGAGTCAGAACCGCTCATCTGAGTTAGCAGTTTTACATTTTCTTTAATCTCCTCTAACACTATATCCTTTTCATTTAGCTTTTGGAGAATGATTAATAATGTATCCTTGATACGTCTATTTTCATTGTCCATACACCTTCCCTGTTCGGTAGGTGATATGCATTTTCTATTCTTTTTGGACATCACCTCTAGTTCCTTGACCGTTTGGGTCAAGTTATTCATCTGACCCAGCCAAATGATCAATTTTTTGTCCTTCTAAGTATCGTTGTTGGTTTTGGCCACAAAGTCAAGGAGTTTAGTTGCGGTCTCATAGGAATATATCTCAAGACCACCCGTTATAAGTCGATCGATTAATCCTTTGTTTCCGGAATTAAGACTCCTCTAGAAGCACTCATGTAGAATTAGATCGGGAATTTCATTAGCCGACATGGTCAGTGACTCGCCAATAATTTTTTTGGGATCGCCGGGTTTTACAGACTCTAATTTGAATATGTCTTGAGTCAAACAGTGGATTAGGTCGGGCTCACCGACCTCCTCAGCGATATGCCGATTGGACTTGTTGCTCTCCACCTTGCACTTTTTCAAACACCATCCATACTTCAACTGGTACAAACAACAAATCACTATTTTACCAAAACATAAATAAAAGCAAAAAGGGTTTTGGGTTGCCTCCCAAACAGTGCCTTAGTTAACGTTGCACGAGGCAAGTCAACTCTCAAACCTCATTTTTAGGGTTGAACCAGGTGCAACTAGGTGATCCCAGTTGTTCATTTGGATGTAGTTGAGGCAATACATGACCCAAGAGAGTTTCAATTTGCTGGAGAGATCTAGAGTGAGAGCCGCTCATCTGAGTTAGCACTTTTACATTTTCTTTAATCTCCTCTAACACTATATCCTTTTCATTTAGCTTTTGGAGAATGATTAATAATGTATCCTTGATACGTCTATTTTCATTGTCCATACACCTTCCCTGTTCGGTAGGTGATATGCATTTTCTATTCTTTTTGGACATCACCTCTAGTTTCTCGACCTTTTGGGTCAAGTTATTCATCTAACCCAGCCAAATGATCAATTGCTGGTCCTTCTAAGTATCTTTGTTGGTTTTGGCCACAAGGTCAAGGAGTTTATTTGCGGTATCATAGGATTATATCTCAAGACCACCCGTGATAAGTCGATCGATTAATCCTTTGTTTTCGGAATTAAGACTCCTATAGAAGCACTCATGTAGAACTAGATCGGGAATTTCATTAGCCGACATGGTCAGCGACTCGCCGATAATTTCTTGGGATTACCGAGTTTTACAGACTCCAATTTGAATATGTCTTGAGTCAAATGGTAGATTAGATCGTGCTCACCGACCACCTCAGCGATTTGCTGATTGGACTTGTTACTCTCCACCATGCACTTTTTCAAACACCTTCCACACTTAAACTTGTACAAACAACACACAACTATTTTACCAAAACATAAATAAAAGCAAAAAGGGTTTTGGGTTGCCTCCCAAACAGTGCCTTAGTTAACGTTGCACGAGGCAAGTCAACACTCAAACCTTATTTTTGGGGTTGAACCTAGTGCAATTAGGTGATCCCAATTGTTCATTTGGATGTAGTTGAGGCAATACATGACCCAAGAGAGTTTCAATTAGCTGGAGAGATCTAGAGTGAGAACCGCTCATCTGAGTTAGCAGTTCTACATTTTCTTTAATCTCCTCAAACACACTATCCTGCTCATTTAGCTTTTGGAAAATGATTAAAAATGTATACTTAATTCATCTATTTTCATTGTCCGTAGACCTTCCCTGCTCGATAGGTGCTATGCATTTTCTCTTCTTTTTGGACATCACCTCCATTTCCTCGACCCTTTGGGTCAAGTTATTCATCTGACCCAGCCAAATGATCAATTGGTGGTCCTTCTAAGTATCCTTGTTGGTTTTGGCCACAAGGTCAAGGAGTTTAGTTGCGGTCTCATAGGAGTATCTCTCAAGACCACCCGTGATAAGTCGATCGATTAATCCTTTGTTTCCGGAATTAAGACTCCTATAGAAGAACTCATGTAGAACTAGTCGGGAATTTCATTAGCCGACATGGTCAGCGACTCGCAAATAATTTCTTGGGATCACCGAGTTTTATAGACTCCAATTTGAATATGTCTTGGGTCAAACGGTGGATTAGGTTGGGCTCACCTACCTCCTCAACGATTTTCTAATTGGACTTGTTGCTCTCCACCCTGCACTTTTTCGAATACCTTCCACACTTCAACTTGTTCAAACAACACACCACTATTTTACCAGAACATAAATAAAAGCAAAAAGGGTTTTGGGTTGCCTCCCAAACAGTGCCTTAGTTAACGTTTCACGAGCTCAAACCTTATATTTGGGGTTGAACCTAGTGCAATTAGGTGATCCCAATTGTTCATTTGGATGTAGTTGAGTCAATACATGACCCAAGAGAGTTTCAATTAGCTGGAGAGATCTAGAGTGAGAACCGCTCATCTGAGTTAGCAGTTCTACATTTTCTTTAATCTCCTCAAACACCCTATCCTGCTCATTTTGCTTTTGAAAAATGATTAAAAATGTATACTTAATTCGTCTATTTTCATTGTCCGTAGACCTTCCCTGCTCGATAGGTGATATGCATTTTCTCGTCTTTTTGGACATCACCTCCATTTCCTCGACCCTTTGGGTCAAGTTATTCATCTGACCCAGCCAAATGATCAATTGGTGGTCCTTCTAAGTATCCTTGTTGGTTTTGGCCACAAGGTCGAGGAGTTTAGTTGCGGTCTCATAGGAGTATCTCTTAAGACAACCCGTGATAAGTCGATCGATTAATCCTTTGTTTCCGGAATTAAGACTCCTATAGAAGCACTCATGTAGAACTAGATCGGGAATTTCATTAGCCGACATGGCCAGCGACTCGCGAATAATTTCTTGGGATATCCGAGTTTTGCAGACTCCAATTTGAATATGTCTTGAGTCAAATGGTGGATTAGGTCGGGCTCACCGACCTCCTCAGTGATTTGCTGATTGGACTTGTTGCTCTCCACCATGCACTTTTTCGAACACCTTCCACACTTCAACTTGTACAAACAACACACCACTATTTCACCTGAACATAAATAAAAGCAAAAAGGGTTTTGGGTTGCCTCCCAAACAGTGCCTTAGTTAACGTTGCACGAGGCAAGTCAACACTCATACCTTATTTTTGGGGTTGAACCTAGTGCAATTAGGTGATCCCAATTGTTCATTTGGATGTAGTTGAGGCAATACATGACCCAAGAGAGTTTCAATTAGCTGGAGAGATCTAGAGTGAGAACCGCTCATCTGAGTTAGCAGTTCTACATTTTCTTTAATCTCCTCAAACACCCTATCCTGCTCATTTAGCTTTTGGAAAATGATTAAAAATGTATACTTAATTCGTCTATTTTCATTGTCCGTAGACCTTCCCTGCTCGATAGGTGATATGCATTTTCTCTTCTTTTTGGACATCACCTCCATTTCCTCGACCCTTTGGGTCAAGTTATTCATCTGACCCAGCCAAATGATCAATTGGTGGTCCTTCTAAGTATCCTTGTTGGTTTTGGCCACAGGGTCGAGGAGTTTAGTTGCGGTCTCAAAGAAGTATCTCTCAAGACCACCCGTGATAAGTCGATCGATTAATCCTTTGTTTCCGGAATTAAGACTCCTATAGAAGAACTCATGTAGAACTAGATCGGGAAGTTCATTAGCCGACATGGTCAGCGACTCGCGAATAATTTCTTGGGATCACCGTGTTTTATAGACTCCAATTTGAATATGTCTTGGGTCAAACGGTGGATTAGGTTGGGCTCACCTACCTCCTCAACGATTTTCTAATTGGACTTGTTGCTCTCCACCCTGCACTTTTTCGAACACCTTCCACACTTCTACTTGTTCAAACAACACACCACTATTTTACTAGAACATAAATAAAAGCAAAAAGGGTTTTGGGTTGCCTCCCAAACTGTGCCTTAGTTAACGTTGCACGAGGCAAGTCAACACTCAAACATCATTTTTGGGGTTGAACCTAGTGCAACTAGGTGATCCCAGTTGTTCATTTGGATGTAGTTGAGGCAATACATGACCCAAGAGAGTTTCAATTAGCTGGAGAGATCTAGAGTGAGAACCGCTTATCTGAGTTAGCAATTCTACATTTTCTTTAATCTCGTCTAACACTTTATCCTGCTCATTTAGCTTTTGGAGAATGATTAATAATGTATCCTTGATACGTCTATTTTCATTGTCCATAGACCTTCCCTGCTCGGTAGGTGATATGCATTTTCTCTTCTTTTTGGACATCACCTCCATTTCCTCGACCCTTTGGGTCAAGTTATTCATCTGACCTAGCCAAATGATCAATTGGTGGTCCTTCTAAGTATCTTTGTTGGTTTTGGCCACAAGGTCAAGGTGTTTAGTTGCGGTCTCATAGGAGTATCTCTCAAGACCACCCGTGATAAGTTGATCGATTAATCCTTTGTTTCCGGAATTAAGACTCCTATAGAAGAACTCATGTAGAACTAGTTCGGGAATTTCATTAGTCGATATGGTCAGCGACTCGCCAATAATTTCTTGGGATCATCGAGTTTTACAGACTCCAATTTGAATATGTCTTCAGTCAAACGGTGGATTAGGTCGGGCTCACCGACCTCCTCAATTATTTGCTGATTGGAGTTGTTGCTCTCCACCCTGCACTTTTTCGAACACCTTCCACACTTCAAATTGTACAAACAACACACCACTATTTTACCAGAACATAAATATAAGCAAAAAGGGTTTTGGGTTGCCTCCCAAACAGTGCCTTAGTTAACGTTGCCCGAGGCAAGTCAACACTCAAACCTCATTTTTGGGGTTGAACCTAGTGCAACTAGGTGATCCCAATTGTTCATTTGGATGTAGTTGAGGCAATACATGACCCAAGAGAGTTTCAATTAGCTGGAGAGATCCAGAGTGAGAACCGCTCATCTGAGTTAGTAGTTCTACATTTTCTTTAATCTCCTCTAACACTCTATCCTGCTCATTTAGCTTTTGGAGAATGATTAATAATGTATCCTTGATACGTCTATTTTCATTGTCCATAGACCTTCCCTGCACGGTAGGTGATATGCATTTCTCTTCTTTTTGGACATTACCTCCAGTTCCTCGACCTCCTGGGTCAAGTTATTCATCTGACCCAGCCAAATGATCAATTGCTGGTCCTTCTAAGTATCCTTGTTGGTTTTGGCCACAAGGTCAAGGAGTTTAGTTGCGGTCTCATAGGAGTATCTCTCAAGACCACCCGTGATAAATCGATCGATTAATCCTTTGTTTTCGGAATTAAGACTCCTATAGAAGCACTCATGTAGAACTAGATAGGGAATTTCATTAGACGACATGGTCAGCGACTCGCCAATAATTTCTTGGGATCACCGAGTTTTATAGACTCCAATTTAAATATGTGTTAAGTCAAACGGTGGATTAGGTTGGGCTCACCGACCTCCTCAGCGATTTGCTGATTGGACTTGTTGCTCTCCACCCTGCACTTTTTCGAACACCTTCCACACTTCAACTTGTACAAACAACACACCACTATTTTACCAGAACATAAATAAAAGTAAAAAGGGTTTTGGGTTGGCTCCTAAACAGTGCCTTAGTTAACGTTGCACGAGGCAAGTCAACACTCAAACCTCATTTTTGGGGTTGAACCTAGTGCAACTAGGTGATCCCAATTGTTCATTTGGATGTAGTTGAGGCAATACATGACCCAAGAGAGTTTCAATTAGCTGGAGAGATCTAGAGTGAGAACCGCTCATCTGAGTTAGCAGTTCTACATTTTATTTAATCTCCTCTAACACTCTATCATGCTCATTTAGCTTTTGGAGAATGATTAATAATGTATCCTTGATACGTGTATTTTCATTGTCCATAGACTTTCCCTGCTCGGTAGGTGATATGCATTTTCTCTTCTTTTTGGACATCACCTCCAGTTCCTCGACCTTTTGGGTCAAGTTATTCATCTGACCCAGCCAAATGATCAATTGCTGGTCCTTCTAAGTATCCTTGTTGGTTTTGGCCACAAGGTCAAGGAGTTTAGTTGCGGTCTCATAGGAGTATCTGTCAAGACCACCCATGATAAGTCGATCGATTAATCCTTTGTTTCCGTAATTAAGACTCCTATAGAAGCACTCTTGTTGAACTAGATCGGGAATTTCATGAGTTGAGCATTGCATCAACAGTGCTTTAAACTCAGCCACGACTCATGAAAAATCTCACCTTTCATCCGTGAACAACACTTAGTAAAAAGATTTGTGGTCCCTTTTCGCACACTTTCTATCTCAACTCCACGAAGGAGTTCACGTGCCGTGGTACTTACCATGGCCCATATAAGCTCCCGTAGAGCTTACTTGGTTTATCATTTTTAAATATTTCTGTCTTTTAGTTTTTGTTCGTCTTTTGATTATGTGGTCGTTCTCGATGATATATTGGGTGACGGCATTCTTAAGGCAAGGCGTCGCGATGAATTTACACAGGGGAAGTCTGAGTACCCGATAGTGCATCATTTGACTGAGTTGAATACTAATAAGTTTTGTATTCTCTCAGGTACAATGGGTTCAAGAAGAAAGAATGCAACAAAACCTCCCCCTCACTGTTTCTCAATCATATGGTCATGACGACTCCAAATCTAGTGTTTCCGAGGTGCAAATAACTGGTACACCTGAAGATAACTCACCTCAATCCACTAGATCATTGACCAAAAGAGCTATCCTCCAGGACACTCCTACTCATTCTGAATAGGGTAGTGGTAGTTCTGATAACGGGAAGGACTCGGAAAGTCAATATGATGTTGTTGCTGGTAGCCAATTTGCTGATACCTCGGGGGGCAGTGTAGAATCTAAAATTGATTCTCAGGACGATACAAACACCTCTCCACCTGTGGCAAATACAGAAGCTGAAACTCGAGTGCGAGAGGAAGCGGCTACTAAAGAGGATGATGAAGAGATGGCCGATGATGATACTATGGTGATGTATGTGAACGCCCATGAACCTAATCCTGCACTGAGACCACAACTAATTTCCAGTTACCATTCCATGTGGACTGTGAACCGGTCCAAATAATTTTTCAACAATGGGATTGTGAACAAGACTGGCGGCTTTAAGAATCGAGTAATCATTCCTGAGACTAGGGTGGTAGTAGCTGATATCAAAGCATTCTCAGACATCTATCGGATATTTCAGCTCCATCAATTAGACTGGATGGACAATGCACCTGGAGAATACTCTAGCCACTTGGCCAGAGAATTTTATTCCTCTTATGCAGCTACATTGATGAATTTTGTTGCGGATACAGGGACCACGAAATGTGGACAGAAAGACATGGTTATTACCTGGTTATTACCTGAGGTCCACTCAACACAATCATAGTTAGGGGAAAATCAATAGACATTTCTGAGGCTTCGATTAACTGAAGTTGTACGGCCTGGAATACTCTGCACCAGCTTCAGTTGGCCTTTTCGAGGGCAAATATCATGAGGTCACCAGTGATGCTACGATGGAAGATCAGAATTCTCAAGAAAGGGTTTTACGCTGGATTGTGAAGCACATTGCCATAGATGGGAAAAATGCAGTTTAGGTCACCACAACTCCAACACTCATCACTAAAGCTTCGCTGTCTTTTCAAGCCAAGGTTTGGCGGGCTGTCGTCCGAGCACAATTGTGACCGACAACTAATGATAACACTTTGTCACCTTCTCTAGCCCCGTTGGTAGCCTGTCATATGGTTGGTTACTCGGTCAATGCGAGACGAATAATAGCAACTGAGATGAGAGACAGGGCGCTAAATGAGAGAGTCGTACTTCTTTTTCCCTATCTGATAGGGAAATTATGTCGACCAGCGAACATTCCTCCAAATAGTCTGGTTGACAGATGGGGTGAGGCATTCAAACTCATCGAGGTTTCTAAAATCAAGGATGTCGGAAACCATCTCTTTCACGCGAAGTCTGTCGATGTGAGTACTTTATTTGTTGTTCCACATGTCCCACTTGACATCCCACATGAAGATAGAGGTCCAGAACATGAAGAGTCATCACAGCCTTCCACAGAGGCACCACCACCTCCAGCTTCAGCCTCCCAAGCTCTAGGTACCTTTGTCACTATTCCTATGCTTTTTCTTAAGAAATTGGTTGCAGATCAGCGCCAAACCAGGACATTCGTAGACCAGATTGTGCTCATGATGCCTCAGCTGATAGAGATGAATGTGTTAGCTACGAAAAAATATATCAAAGATGAGGTGCGAAAAGAGTTGGTTGTCTTAAAAGACATATTGGAAGGTTTAGAGAACCTTGTCCAAGATCTATTCCAGGTTGCCGGGTCAGTAGATACTGAAGAGTTCAAATCACAGCTGGCTGAGATGAGAACTCAGATTTCTAAACAGGCTGAAAAGCCAGTACAGGTACCCACTCTGATATTGCCTGAATCATTAATTCAAATGCTAAATCAAGCACCCTTCACTCAATCAATTGATGATCTTTGGGGAGAACCCCCGACGAGTAAGTCCGGCAAGAGAAAACACAAAGCTGGAGAACTTGATTATGATACCCCTACTGACCCAGCCAGAGAGGCAAGAAGGCAAGAAGGAAAGAAAAGAGAGCTCGTAGAGCATCAAAGAGGGAAGCTCAGGAAAAGAAATCCCTTGAATAGCAACAGCGAGATGCAGCCTTAGTTGGAGCTTCTGGTAGTGGAGCACTTGCTCCGACTAGTGAGGACAAAACTGATCAGGTCCCGAGTTTTGAGAGTGCACCCATTGATAAGGGTGTCAATGATGATCCGACGACCGGCGCCTAGAGCACCGTAGGTATGACCCCTCTTCATAGCCTGTGTGTTTTATTGTTTTGTATAGACTTTGAGGGCAAAGTCCTTTTTATTTGGGGAGGGGGTGGTGAGAAATCTGCCATAGCAGTTAGAAAAATGGAGGTTGTATCTATGTATTACTGTTTTGGGTGTTTTGTGTGTTGAGTTGTTCAGCAGCTAATCTGTGAAAATTGAGGACCTGAATCTGAATTTGACTGTTAGGATCTTTAGATGACATCTTAGTTACTGATATGTTGAACATGGCTAATATGACCAATTAATTGGTGAACCAAAAAACTGAAAAGAAATGAAATCATGTGTAGTGTGTGTGTAAGTTTTGATTGAAGTCTAACACTAGGAGCAGAAACTAGAACTTGCTTAAGTAGTCTTGCTTGAATCTGAGAATAACCGGATAGGAAAGGGTCAATAGGCCATTTTTGTTAAACCAGTAAAAAGACAAAAATAAAAGAACCAAATGAAAAGCTTATCACTTGAACCCAATTTGAGCCTTAAATTAGTCTTTGTTCTTACCCAACATAGATCATATCATTGGTTCTTCGAAGGTACGATATCACAACTCAGGCCAAAAGCCTAAGTTGAGGGTGATTGCAATTCAAATTGAAAGAAAAAGGGAAAAAGAAGGTTCAACCAGTGAGCTAAGTGCATATCAAAATTGCATATAAAAAAAGAAGAGAAAAGAATAGAAAAAGAAGAAAAGAAAAAGAAAAAGAAAAAGAAAATAATAGCTATTGGGTTTGA
>JAJOOO010010252.1:0-32410 GCA_029582685.1 Solanum piurae
ATATACACGTTATGGGACTAACGGAAAACGTTTAGAATATTAGATAAAGTGGAATTTTTTCTTCCACTAAGCCTATTTTAGTTACTTACTAAAGTAGTGGCTTATTTTGGTCACTTTTATGTTTTTGTGGCTTATTTAGGTTCCCACCTCGTATATTTAGCTTTACTATAGAATATATTTTAAATAGTCGATTATGGTTAACAACCAACAAACATCAAGATAAATACGTAAAACCTAACAAACCATAAAGTTTTACCATAAAGACAGTAATGGTTGGTACATATCAATTTACCAATGCATGAGATATGTTCTTTTACCACCGAAAGATATTTTTTGATAATTATGATATTCGAACTAATTTATGTATATTTATTAATTTCATAAAATACTTGTTATTCATGTATGTAATAAACCAGTTGCATAGATATCAGACACTTGATTAGATGAAAATATTTTTGCATCTTTAACTAGAAATGCCTTGAGTTTAATCTTAAATTATTATTTTTTCATTTAGAAGAAAACGCATCCTTTAAATTACACGACAAGAATCTGAATCAATTAAAATAAGAAATTTCGAATATCATAGAAGACAATCTTTTTACTTTTAACCCAAACTATAGACAAATCTCTCAACCACTCAACAATGTTCTCATCAAATCAAGTTGGCACCCAAAGCAAAAACATCCATAATCCCAAAAAGAAAAAAAGAGAAGAATTTTCCCTGTTGAAATAGTAAATGGTTGGTAAAAATCAAATGAACAATGCTTGGAAATTAATGTTTTCACTTTTATTTACACAGAAAAGAATAGATGGTAGAAGTTTAATATTTGCATTAAATTAATAAATATAAAATTTTCTCGTTTAATCATGCTTAATTAATAATATATTTATTTATTTAATAAATTATTTAATTATAATAAGTTGATAAAATTGAATTAAATATCGAATACCAATAAAATTTTACAAATTGTACCATACATTTCAATCGTTCATCAACATTCTCATCGTCATCGCAAATTCTAGTGAGATGAATACAATGTCTTTTATCAAAGACAACAAATTTAAGCCCCCAAAAATAAAAATACTCTTAATATAGAGAACACTTTCATATGAATCTGAGTTGAACATTAAAATTTAGAATTTATAAATTTTAAATTTGTTATTGATTTATGATCGTCATTATTAATAAGTTTACAATATATGAATATAAATTTTAATTATTTTTTACTGTTATTTGAACTCGTAACTGATATCCTCCCTCCTCCCACGCGACCACCAAATGAAAAAATAAAAAATGAAAATCAAACTTTCCTCAACTAATATATCCAAGTTGGCACCCCAAACACAACACGCATAATCCAATTAACACGACATTCTCTCAAGTTGTCAATTATAATAATTGTCTTTATTTGCATTTTGCCGTCAGGCATTAGGTTTCACCACAATATCGTACTTTGACTATCTAACCTATAAATGCAAACAAACAA
The DNA here is from genome assembly GCA_029582685.1 of Solanum piurae. Taxonomy (NCBI): domain Eukaryota; kingdom Viridiplantae; phylum Streptophyta; class Magnoliopsida; order Solanales; family Solanaceae; genus Solanum; species Solanum piurae. The sequence goes on from JAJOOO010010252.1 coordinate 1,488, forward strand.
ACAAACGAGCAGAAGCGGAGGTAGAAGTCCATACAAATTTATCAAAATTAAGTAATTTTTATTTGACTATTAATTTTTTTTTTATATATATATATATTAATATTAAGTTTAATTCAATTATTAACATTTAATATAGTGATTATAAAATTTAAAATCTATAAAATTAAAATTCTAATTTTATCTCCACAACCAGAGAGACAATAATTGACAATGTCTAGTCTTGTGTGAGGCCCTACTCCGGACTCCAAATCTGAAAATCAAAACCACTTAACCCATACAATACTTTAATCATTAAATTCACACCACTTTAGGGAGAAAAAAAAAGTAAACAAAATTCTAGAATCCATACTTATATAGAAAAACTCGACAACACATCATGGACACGTTTAAGCAAGCAATAAAATATATAAATATACAATTGAAGGTCATAGCAATAAAAAATAGAATACCCTCCCTCCTCCTTTACCGCTCTTAATTAGTGATTTCAGATTCAAATATTTAAGTAATTTAAAAAATTGTAATTTTTTTTTAAATTAATTCTATTTGATTTCAAGTTTATTTAAATTTTAAAGTATTACGAAACATGAATGAAAAAATCTAAAATAAAATATCTAATTTTAAAATATCAAGAAAAAGGTCAAGACGACCATAACAAATCAAACACCAAATAAAAACTCAAATTTAGATTAACTTGAGTTCAAGTCTTCAAGATCGATACTATAACAAGAGATCTGAAAATATTATTTCCTTTTATTTAAAATAGTATCTCATTTTCTCGCAACACAAATATCAAGACCACTTAAAATAAATAAATAAATAATTTCTAATTTTTTTTAAAAAATAAATAAATTATACACCCATGTCCAAGTGGGTCCCACTCACATGCTTACATCATCATCATTACTCAAACTCTCCCCCACCTTTGTCCCGCCCACTATATAAGCCTTCTGTTATTTATTTTCCCTCAATTCATCTCTCATTTTCGTTTGCACAATTGCATTTTACATTTTCTTTCATACTACATCAAAAATGGATCATCAATTGATTTCGAGAAAACGAGTTTATGACGACTCAGTCGAATTAGAGATCAATTCCCCGGAGGTAAAAAGACTCCGGGAAGATCTCTTAGACGATTTATACGATTCGGAGTTTTGCACTCCGAGTCACGATCTCGATTCCTTCATGAAAAGCTTCGAAAACGAAATTACAGCTTCACCACCGCCGGAGACAGCCGGAGTTTCGTCGGAGTCCGGCGAATCTCAGCCGGAGTTAGGATATCTTCTGGAAGCTTCTGATGATGAACTCGGACTACCTCCGCCTATCGAGGCGGAGACTGAGTCAGTCCGAGTTTGTACTGAGTCCGTGGGACACGGATTCAGTAACGAGGTTTGGGGATTGGAGGACCAGATATCGAGTTATGACCCGTTTGATTTGGGAATTGTTGAATCGGATCATTATAGTGGCAATATGGGTGAATATGTTGGGTTAGATGGTTTATTTGATCATTCGGATCTCGGGTATGGGTCGGGTGATTTTCTTTGGAGACCCGAAACTTTACCCGCTCAATAATTTAGTTTAGGGAAAGATATTGTAAAGGTTTTTATAATTTTTGTTTTTTTTAATATACTATTATTTGATTAAAAACAAGAAGGAAGAACAAATTATAATATTTTCATTCCCTTGAAAATGTTAACTAACATCAACGACTTTTTATTTTATTTTTAAGTGTTAGTTGATTCAATTATATAAAAAGTTAGTTAAATGTACGAAGTTTTTGTGTATATTAGAAAAAAAAAATCGCACCTCAAAAGATACGTTGTAAATAATTTATTTATATTAATAATCGGATTTTTTATAGCGAGAATTGAATCCGCAATAATAGGCTAAACCCAATGTAGAGCCGTCAAAACGGGCTTAGCCCATGGACCCGGCCCGACACAATCCGTTATTGGGGTAGGTTTGAGATATAATTTTTCAAGTCTATTTAAAACTAGGGCTTAAAGCCCGACCCATATAAGTCCTTGACCTTTGATGCTTGATCGGGGCGGTGCCAGGGTTGGCCTATGGGCCAATTTTTTTTATTTAAGAGTAACTTACAATAATCTCACTAGTATATAATTTAATTACTTAAATAACACTATGTTGTAATATTATGAATCTTACCAGATTTTGGTACGTTCAAATGCATGAATCTCGGAATATATGGACTCAAAATTAGGTTAATTTATCCAAGTAGATTTGCATGTATTTAGGATACATAGACAAATCTCGTGCCCTCGCTTCTCTCCCATCTTGTTTGTCACTCTCTTATCTCGCTCGCGTATCTGGTATGTGAGATACATGATAATTACACTAATTTTTTTTGCTAGTATTATTGAAACAACACCATTGTTTGCCATATTTGATTTGAAAATCTTTTCATTTTCTTGATGTTATAGAATTATAAGTTTGAAAATAAAAAAAATAAAAAAAGAAGAGCTATCCCGCCCCAACCCTCGGCCTTTCTAGAGTTGGGTTGGATTGAGCATTTTCAGGCCCTTCCAAATGAAGGGCCGACCCGCCCTAGCCCTTCAAATTCTTTGACCTGCGAGGCTTGGGCCCGATGGGGCTGGGCCGACCCTTTTTGACAGCTCTACCCAAGTGCTTTGGCTACTAAGTTTGGTGTTATGAACGTTAATTACTAGGAATATATTCTCTCCGTTTCATATTAGTTGAACATCTTATTAAAAATGATTGTCTATATTAATCGTCCACCATTCTAAATCAAAACAACATTAATTAAATTTTTCCTATAGTACCCTTGTAATTAGTATTTTTTTGAAAGTGTTTACATTTGTTTGTTAAATTGTCAAGAAGTTTTAAAAGCTGAATTAGTAAAATTATCTTCTTATTTATGATTTCTTAATATGCGTGTAAAAAAATGATCATTTGATATGAGATTGAGAAAATATGTATGTTCCATGTAATAATTAAACTATTTAAGATTAAAGTCGTGTATGAGATAAAGCTTAAATTCAATTTGAACATGTTTAATTGATTTTATAGATTTATTATTAATTTTTTTAAGTAAGAGATTTGAAAATAGTGAATATCATTTCCTTCTATTTAAATTTTAAATGGCCATAGAAGATTAGCTCTTCTTAATACAAAAACAACTAGGTATTAAACTATTTTTTTTAATGATTTTGCCAACCATGACATGAATTGGAAAAGTGTGCTATAATGATGCAATTTTTGATTAATTTGTCATATATCACTCTTAAGTCATTTTTTTTATATTGAAAACATTAAAATAAATTAATAATATTTTTAAATAAAAATTATTAATTAAATAACCATCTGAATGATAACGATACAAGTTTATATTATTTTATCGTTCTCTAACCGAATTGAAAAAGAAAAAAGACAATTCAAGTCTTTTTTCCAATTTTCCTCCACAGGCCTTATCAAAGTTGAGTGAAATGGCCACTTTTTGTGTCACTAATCAAAGTTTAACTCGTAACTTTTCTCTTTTAACTCCATTTAAAAAAAAAGATTTTAAGATTTTCTCAATTAATTTTTTTTAATCATGAAGTAGGATCATTACATGAATTAAATTTTATTGAAACTCGATGAAGATATTATTGTTTTTGAAAAAAATTAAACTTAATACAAAATGTGTGAAGTGCAATCATACATGTCCTTAATCTTCATGTCAAAAGCCCAGAAGTGCCATCATTGGGGTAAAAATGTACAAAGTGTTTTAAAAAGGTGTATTTATGGAAAACAATCAAATTTGAATACAACTTAAATAAATATTTCAAAATTAAGTAGTTGTACACTTGTGACTTGACCCACTTTTGTTATCCTAGTGAACTCCCCTGCATGCAATAATGTTATGGTAAATTTCTTATTATAATTCAATGCTCTTCGAACTGTGCATGAAAGTTTTTCATCACACGACTTAAAGTTTCAACCTTTACTATAGCAACAATCGTGACAATAAACAAACTCGTAGCTATAACAAGGAGTTACACTATGCTCTCTCGCGTCCCCTATGCAAGCACATAAATAGGATACTTAATTTAAAGTCATTAGTTTGCTCTTCATAAAAAAGAACTTCACTGTACTCAAAATTCACAATGAGAGAATACATAAAATGAACTAAGAAGTAAGAACAAAGTTAGAGAATACATTTACATTTTAATGAATAAGATTAAGGCCTCTTATTGGAATTTGATATCTGATCACCAATTTTGTCATCAAGAAGCTCTCATGTGACCGAGCTATCCATTTCCTTGCCGTTTAATTGTTACTAAACTCTCTTTATAACAGTGAACCCCACAACCACTCAAAATTGGGCTTCTGCTTAGGCGTGGATGACGAAATTCAAGATATCTCGTCTTCTTTGTTTTAACATTATAGGAGATCAATCGAGAACGTCTAGTTGCCAAAATTAGAGAGCTATCACAACAAGACTTAATAGATGAAAAACAATGAAAAGTAGCAAATTTGTTCCAAACCCCTGGTTGAATCATTACCCATACATCAAAAACAAACAGGTCAACTTCGTTCAAAATGACAATGAAATCATCAAGAATTATTAGATCTGCAGTGCAACTACGAATAGCATAATCATATGGCGGCCCTTCAATCATTTCAAACACCTCATTCCCAAAGTTGAATGAAAGAAATTTGAAACCATAGTTGAAATCGAGATTTCTCTTTAACATCCAATAATAAGATCCATTCAGATAAGTAGTACTACCATAAAAGGTATCCACACATTCAACATTTCGATTGTCGTAGACATTTTCATGTTTGAAGATTCTCCATGAATCTCTAGAACATGAATACACAGCTGCATTTTCATTCTTATAATTATAGTAAACCACTTTATAGTCGTTAGTCAAGGGGTCTAATCCAAATTCAAAAAAACGATTAAAACTAAAGAATGATTCAAACTTGATTCCGACTGTACTAGGAAGGTCTCTCACCTCCCTAGTAGCAAGATTCCACAATGCACACAAGATGACATTATTAATTTCTCTTTCCAAGAAAAACAAGCCATCGATAGAACCTAAGAGATTCGTCATACCTTCAAAATTTTGGGGATTTACTTCATGTGTAGGAGAATCTATACCATAATCGGAAATGAAAGTGAGGGGAGGTAAATCATCGGGCGCACCATAATCATAAATAAAAAATTGTGGGGATTGTTCTTGCTAAAATTCAAGTGTTCACGGATAAAGCTAGGATTTTTGATAAGAATGTACCAATTTTTGCAGACACATTTGAACCTCAACAATGACTTCATAGGCGATTTGATAAGAGTGTACCAATTAAATTGTAGTCCTTTTACTTAATAATAATTGTTATTAACCACTAGTATTTTGTACCGTATTATTCTTACTAATTTTACCAGTACTTAGTTGTATGATACATTTTAGTCATGTAGATTTACCAAAAAAAAAACAAAAACAGCTTTAAAGAAAATGAAATAATAAATAAGAAGAAATGAGAGCAATTTGACAAAAGAATATTATTTGAATAAAGTCATCTTAGAGTGATCTGCAGGGCGCAAACATAAGTTTTTTTTTTTCATTTTTTTTTTTTTTTAAAAATTAGTTGATATAAAAGATATTACCATTTTAATATATGATAGTAGCAACAAGAAAATATGTTTGACTGTGTGGTACTAAAATGACCTTATTCTTTTTGCAAATTGCTCACATTTCTTCTCATTTATTTTCCGTTTCTATTAAATTATATTGTTATTTAAAAATAAAATAAAATTCCATAACGAAAATGTAGAATATAACTTATTACAGATAAAATTAGTTTTAGACTAATATGGTAGCTTAATCTACAGTTAATTACTAGTATGGATAACAATTAATTAAGATAAACATGGAATTTTTTTCTAAATAAGTTGTTTTGATAGACTTGTTATAGGTGCTCTTAAAAATTCTATAATGTTTAAATTAAATAATAAATACTGTTGAGCATTTACTTTTAAGTCAATTTAATAAAACTAAATCATAAATTTACGAATTTAACTTATAAGCCATAACTTAAAAACTCATGCTATATAACTCGAGTCCCTCACCATATGTCAGTTCAAAGGTGGGTTTAGATTTCATCTCATCTTATTTGCTTCTCAATCCACTCAACTTTTCAATTATACTAAGATAATTTCTTTCTTTCAATTTAATTTTTTCTTGTACGGATTTTTAAATGTGATAGTGTAAGATATTTTTTTTCTAATATGGATATTCTATTGAGTTTGTCTCTGAAATTATTATTACAATTTAAGTATGTGTATAAATATTGGTGCACTCTTATTACTATTATTACAATTTAAATATGTGTATAAATATTGGTGCACTCTTATTACTATTACTATTATTACAATTTAAATATGTGTATAAATATTGGTGCACTCTTATTACAATTTAAATATGTGTATAACACAACTAATTTATTTGAATCGATCTTCTTACTAGTTGCTATCCTGACATAAGTTATTTCACGAGTTATTCCACCATGTATATTAGATAATTTATCCATCACTATAGCAAAAAATTATGGGATATATAATCTAAAAACTTGTGTATCTAATATCTTCAACCAAACGTGGGATAAAATAATTCACTTTCTTATCTTGAGTTTATTATACCTTATACATCATAGGATCATACTAAATTATTAACAATAAGAATATTTATGGACTAAACTATCGATGGGTGACATTTTTGTTCATTTAACATATTTTAAAAGACAATTTTGATCCTTTTTCTGTAGATGAAATTAGTAAATATGCTATGGATTATTTAATTATGTTGTGTACATTGTGGAATCTAGCTAACAGAGAGGTGAGGCACCTCCCTGCTGCCACAATTGGGTTTGAATCTTTTAATACATGCGATCATCATTTAGTGTTTGGATTAGATCCCATAACTAAGGATTATATCAAATGGAAGAATATGCATCGGTCTACTCATGCATGTTCTAGGGATTCATGGAAAATATTCAAACATAACCTAGACGTACATCAAAATACTAAGTGTGAACGAAGCTTTTATATAACACTACTGATTATCTGAATGGATCTTATTACTTGCTGTTAACGGAGAATGCTAAATGTAGAATTCTTTCATTTGACTTTGGGAATGAGGTGTTTGTACAGATGGAAGGGCCACCAGATGGTCACGGGGTTCATAGTTGGGCGGCGATTGCGAATATGATGTTGCTTGGTGACTCCATTTGCATCTTGAACTTATTCGACTAATTTGTTTCTGATGTATGGGTAATGATCCGACCAGGTGTTTGGAACAAACTTGCAACCGTTCATTGTGTTACTCTTGTACGTCATGTTACGACAACTTATTGATTTTGGTAACTAAAAGTTGTCACTACCTAACCCACCGGACGGTGCAGGCACCTACTCTAACACCTAAGTAGGATAACTCTCGATTCCCAATTGTTTTAAAAGTGTGGAAAATTAAGAAAACTATAGATAAAAGGAACTTCATGAAGATTTCATAAAATAAAAAGTTTTAAACGATTTAAGTTAGCTTGTAAAGTACTTAACTTCCCCCAGGATCTAGTCTAAACAAGTACAAGAGCTACTAAGATTACAAGGTATACATAATTAATAAATGATGCAGCTCCCACCATACGAAAGGAAAAATAGAAGCTGTTGGAGATTGTCTTCGTCTTAACCTACGAAACATCATTGATCCTGCAACCAAACTATGCCAAAAAGGCACATCAAGAGTAGTATCAGTACAACCACACGTACTGGTAGGCATCATCGGTCAACTTGATACCCACCGCATAATATAATAAATTGACTAACATGAAACATGCAATAAAACCGTTCATTCCTCCACTCTTCCTGCGCTTACCGTTACCAAATACTTTAATATATACTAGTACACTTGACTCTAACCCCTTACTCGCTCCGTTCTTGATCATAACTTAACCATTCTATCTCTTAGAGGAGGTTCCAGATATAACTACTACCAACCCGACCAACCCTTCACGGTACGCCCTTACTTCTTCCACCTCACCACTCAACCCTTGACTCCATAGTACGTTCTATCAAGGCTTGTTAACCGTTTCAATAATAACCCTTTTCCACGATAATTCCTAACTAATTAACATTTGCGCCATAACACCACCCGAATTCTCAACTACAATACTCATGACCACCTCTCTAAGGTAACACATGGTAAAACCTGGACCCTCGATCTCCGCTTACCATACCACATCCCGATTTGGGCCTGACCATTCACAATTCATTCATTGACGAGATACCTAATTTTTTTACGACACCCTAAACCCACGTGTATGTATATATATATATATATAAAATGCACAATCTCGTTATCATTTCATGAGCAATGTTCAATTCCATATTATCAATAACAAGTAGATATAAAAATATCAATCACAAATGGTCCTCTTATGGAACCCACACCCAAATCGTTAGTGTGTCGGTACATGACACTTGATCCAATGTATGTATATGTGTCGGTACGTGACACCCGATTCAATGTATGTATGCGTGTCGGTACCTGACACCCGATCTAATGTATGTATGTGTGTTGGTATGTGACACCCGATCCAATGCATGTATATGTGTCTGTACGTGACACCCGATACAATCACACCCATACTGAACATACTTATAATCATGTAATTAAGTATTAGGTTCATGGCATACAATTATACATATTTCATCTTTCCCTTATGTTCGATTCATACATCTCTAATCCCATACATGTATGCAAATAATGAAGCCATTAACAGGTTTATATCATACAACCAGGAAATCAACCAACACCTAACCCTAGTTCCCATGATGAGGCTTCTTCATATGGTATACGTCTGATGTAACACCTAGAAATATGATGAGCCCATAAATTGGACTCATTTAGGGCTTTATTTTAATAGAAATAGTGTCCTCAAATGCTTATTTAGTCTAAATATCTGATGAAAACACTTACGTTTCAAGTATTTGAAGTTTGAAAGAAATCACGGACACTACTTAGCAAAAAAGAACGAAAAAGGCTGAAAAGAACGAGAAAATGAAGGCCTGAGAATCGCCGAGTCCACTTGGCGAGTCACCGAAGGGTCTTACTTCGCCTTTTGTTCCAGTATGCTGAGCCTGAAGGAAATGATCAAATCGGCGGAAAAAATGAGCAGTCGGCACATCACCAAAAAGTTCCGCAAATCAGTACTATGTCGCCCAATGACCCCCAGAGCACGACGATGCCAAAGAATGGTGCTAGACGGTGATAAACTACACCAAAGGGTGAATCGTCGAGTTGATCGACGATTCCAACTAATGTCGCCGAATGATTCACCGCAACACAGATTTTTTGAAAACTATAAATACTCTTTGAGAGTTGTAGCTTAAAAGAGATTTTTTAGTATCAGATTTTAGTATTATAAGATTTTCAGTATAGAACAATTAATATAATTTTAGAACTTTTTCTCTGAGTTTGAGAGGGTTTTGAAACTTGAAGAAGAAGAGGGTTTCATCTCCAAGGATTTGGACTTGGGTCTCTTGGATTCTTCACTCTTGGCCTGTAACAAGACTTAAATCTTCATACCCATTTGAATGCAAGCTCATTTAGGTATAAATTTATATCTTTTGATGTGTGGCTAAAAACTCCAATTCTTGTGGTGTGATTTAGCAAATATGTGTTGAGATTATTGTTGGGTTTTGCTTGCTGATAGGTTTGATGTATTTTAATAGTGATTTCACCTAGCGGTTGTGGTTTAATTTAATGGGTTTGTAGTTGCAAATACAAAATCACCCATGTGTTTTCGGCTTGCTCAAGAGAGAGGTCGTGAAACCAAGACCACTAAACTGATGGCATAAGGAGTAGGTCGACATGAGGTTCAGCCCGAAATGGTGAGCCGTAGTCCTATATCCTAACACTCAGCTCAAGAGAGTGAGTGGGGTAAGGCGTAGGCTGACATTCATGCGGCAAATGGGTGTCCGAGAGGAACCCATTTGAAACGAGGTAAGTTACCCAAGAGGGAACTTATTTCCATCTAAAGCTTAGCCTAGTCACTATTATTGCGGGGTAAGTCCTATCAAAAGCATGTATACAACGATTTATACCAATATATATTGCGGTCGCATCCCAAGAATCCCCTCTCATTCATAGATTTCATTGTTATTTTTACTATTTTTGCTATACTTGTGACAAAACCCCCAAATCGATATTTGACCCTTTTGTGTCCCCCTTTAATTTACAATGTTTTTAATCGTTAATGTCTTTAGCTACGACTAGTTGGAACTTAATTTTATTTTTCTATCAATTCTCGAAACCACTCCCTTGGAACTCGACCCCAACCCTTGGTTGGGTTATTATACTATTGCACGATCATAGACACTTGTAATCGAAAGTTGTGTCGTTGATTACGCAAACATCAAAATACATATACAACCATCCCTTTATTCGGTGCACGAAAGCCTACACATGAATTCTAGTGTTAATTACCAATATACTACGCAGTGAATCACATATTTATAACTACTCAATTAAATAAACCTAGCCTACCTTGGCGCCAAGCAGTCGCAGAGGGATTATAGCTCCAATCCTGACTTCCGAACGACTAGAAGGTGAATTTTGACCGGAAATACGCAAGCTATTGACATCCTTACACTAGAAATCTCGTTCAACTTCCTTCCCAAGCGCAGCGTAGCCTTTTTAGGATTTTTGAGGTGATCCTCGCCTCTTTTTGGTATTTTGGGAAAAAAGAGAAATTAAAACTTCGCGTTGTTTAAATTCTGTCCCGTCCTTCTCGTTGTGGCGCGCACTATCCCGCTGAAGCGCCGCCACCCTAGCGACACCTGTCCCACTCTGGCGGGATGATGGGCCCAGTTTTCCTTGACGTTTCGCCTTTCGTAAATAACGACCGTTCGGGTCGTTACAAAAGTTTTCGACTGGTCTTGTATAATGTTAGGGAAAACAAGACAAGGTTTCTTGAATTACGTCATCCGAGCCTAAAGTAACATCTAGATGGAGATGGTTATAAGCTTTATTATCATAAAGAGAGCTTAGTAACAATTAAGACAAGAATATAGTGGGATCCATCTTAGTCGTTGTTTGACAAGAGTGGTGTCCAAATATTAAATTTCAATAAAAGCTTTAAGCACATTGGATAACATTTACATGTTATTTATTTATGGTTCATTCTAGCTTCAATTAGGTGCAATATGAGATTATCGTGTGTAATAGTGTTTTTATACTCCAAGTTATTGGTGATTGAACCAATCTCTTGTCTTGTCACTTGTGTATAAGTGATTCAAAATTTATATATGTATATAAAAAAAATTACCTTGTCAATAAAAATGTGATTTTTTAGTTCGATGAGGTTCACATAAACATCCTCCCGCAGGTTCGTCCTTGTTTATAGGTTGGAGTAGGCGCCTAAACTTTCACTAATCTTTTATATCTGTATTGTTTTAAAAGTATAAGGTCCTTATAAATATTAATTAAATTTTTTGTCATCCATCAAAATACTCTATAATAGACAAACTTATCATTTAGTTATTTTACAGGAACTAGGATATTGATATTAACGGGAAACATATACGTTATATGTAAAAGTGTATCCTTATTTTGTTAGATTGATTTTTGGTAAATAAATTTTACAATAGATTATAGACAAAAGACTTTTCCCCCCTTTGTTTGTGGTAAATTTAATTGTATTTGAACTTCATAGTTAATAAAGGGAAAAAAAATTGAAATATATTTGAATTTTCATCAAAATTGTATTATAACTTCATAGTTATAGACAACTATAAACTTTTTGTTTTTCTTATCTGAACTATCACCGTACTAAAATATATATCAACATTGATAATTATTAGTTTTTTTTTTAAATCTTAATTATCACCATCTATATTAAAACACACATTAATACTAAATTTAAGTTACTTCTTTTTAATTTTATTATAATTGAAAATTCCTTCATAACTAAGCAAAGTGATAACCTTACCAATGCCATTCAACACATAGTACTTGACTTGTTATTCATTTTTCTGCAACAGATTCCCGAAATTAAGGAAAGCAAAATGTAAGTTTTCTTTTTTTAAAAATGGATTAATTTTTCAAAATTTATTTGTATCACATAAAATATTTTGGTTTATTACATTTAATGGATTTATATATGGTAGTTTCGGTATGTGCATACTGCAGAGCTATAAATACTCTCCCCCAATTGTATATATTTGTTTTCTATTCTCACCGCCGCATCTCCACCCATAAAAGGCCTCCGCTTCATTCCTCCTCCGATTATCGTCGTAACTCCACCGTTCAACCACCACCTATAACTACAAAAAAGTTTTGTCACTCAACGAATTGTGGGCTAACAGATCTGTTGAATTCAGAAACTAAAAGCAAAGGTGTGTTGATATCTCATCTCATTTGCTTTTCAATTTTCTGTGTTGGTGGAATTAGTATGGCTGATAGTAGGGCTTTTTCTGAAGATTCATTAAGAGAGATTCTACTGAGTTTACCTGTGAAATCGTTGTTAAGATTCAAATGTGTGTGCAAAAATTGGGGAAATCTTATCAATAACCCTAGCTTCACTATAGATCATTGTAAGAAGAAGAAGCCTCCGCAACACTTGATTTATGATTATGGTGCAAATGATGATGCTCCTACTGTCACTTTGATTTCCGATAAGGGTATAGATGAACAAAAGAATTTTCAAAGATTTGGAGATAAAATTACCAACTTGTTAGGTTCTATTGATGGTGTGTTTTTCATAGAAAGACAAATTGATAATGCCATTTTGTGTACATTATGGAATCCAGCTAACAGAGAGGTGAGACACCTCCCTGCTGCAACAATTGATTTTGTGCCTTTTGATGCACGCTATCGTCATTTAGTGTTCGGATTAGAACCAATGACTAAGGATTATAAAGTGCTTTACTATAATGCTTTGGAAGAATATGCAGCGGTCTACTCATGTTGTAGGGATTCATGGAAAATATTCAAACATAACCTAGACGTAGACATAGATGGAAATAATATATTTGAACGAAACAGTTTAAAAACTACTGATTCTCTGAATGGATATTACTATTGGCTGGTAAGGGAGAGTAATAAATGTAGAATTGTTTCATTTGACTTTGGGAATGAGGTGTTTGTAGATATGGAAGGGCCACCAGCTGGTCACGAGGATTATCATTGGTTGGCAAGTCTGATGTTGCTTGGTGACTCCCTTGGCATCTTGAACTTTGTCGATGGGTTTGTTCATGATGTATGGGTAATGATACAACCAGGCGTTTGGAACAAACTTGTGACCATTCATCTCACTACGCGTATTAAGTCATATTATGACAACTCTATCATTTTGGTAACTAAAAGTTCCCGAGTGGTCTCATATAATGTTAGGACAAACAAGACAAGGCTTTTTGAATTTCGTCATCATGGCCTGCATTATTATCCAGAGATTGGTGGTTGTGAGATTTACTATTATAAAGAGAGCTTAGTAACAATTAAACGACAAGGAAATAATGAGCTCCATCTCAATCATTGTATGACAAGGGCCACATATTAAATTTCAATAAGAGCATAGAGCATATTGGATAACATTTACAGGTTTTTTAAAATTTATTTATGGTTCATTCTAGCTTGTAACCTATTTAATTAGGTGCAATATGAGAATATTTTTGTTTGTATACTCGTTGTTGGTGATTGTGAGCATTTTAATATTATTATTTTTTATTAACGTGGCTCATCCTAAGTATCTTTTAATGAATGTTGCATTGTGCTGCATCTGTTATTGACATTGTTAGATATAAAATGTTCCTTATAGCTCTTGCATTGTTAATGTTAAGATAGTCGTCAAGGCTGCTGAAAAGAGAAGTAAAAGGAAAACTCTAGCCACTTTTAATATTAACTTGTTATCTCATTCATCTAGAGTAACTTGTCTAATCGACATGTTACTTGTTTATTATTTTTCATTTAAAAAAAGAAAAGAAAGAATGTTATTGATGGACGATCACTTATATTCAAGAATTCTCCAACCCCACTATGTTATTGGGTATGTAATGCAGTCGTTGCTTTCAGAATGAGAATTAATTACATTCATTATTTTTAGGCAATTAGCATTAGTAGCATACTCTATATATATAGCATGCATTCAAGTTTACATACTATCTCTTTTATAACTCAAATGGTTTGGATTTCTTTTAGCATTAATTTGTGGCTTGTAGAGGAGCATCATAATATCACATATAAAATACCGTCTAAAGAGCTTACCAAAGAAAAATAAAGTTAAATCCTTTGTAGCTGAAAGGTCAAGAACCAATTCCAAGTCAAATTACCATGATTGATTGAAGAAGAGACTCTAGCTACAACATAAAGAAAGAAGGGTGTAGGCAGCATAAGCATTATACAGTGAATGTCATCAACAAATTGATGCACATAGCACGACAAATTCATCACTAATTTATATATGACGTTCAAGTTGTGATATAATTTATAAAAACTTTACTTATAATAACAACCCATCAAATCTTTTATATTATACCAACTTTAATAGTAATATTGCGTACTATGATCCATAGAATATACTATAATTAATACTAATAATATTGTTTTAAGGATTATAAAGTGGTTTACTATGTCTACTCATGTTCTAGGGATTCATGGAAAATATTCTAACATAACCTAGATGAAACAGATTGTCGAGAAAGCATAATAAACACTACTAATTATTTGAATGGATGTTATTACTGGCTGTTATCGGAAAGTACTCCTAAATGCAGAATTCTTTCATTTAAATTTAGGGATGAGGCGTTTGTAAAGATGGAAGGGCCACCGTTAATATATAGTTTGAGACTGAATCTGATCTCACTTGGTGACTCCATTGCCATGTTGAACTCAGTCGACAAGTTTGTTTTTGATGTATGGGTAATGATACAACCCGACCTTTGGAACAAACTTGTGACCTTTCATTGCACTACGCATATTAAGTCATGTTATGACAACTCTATGATTTTGGTACCTAAAAGTTTTCGACTGGTCTCGTATATATAACGTTAGAACAAACAAGACAATGCTTCTTGAATTTTGTCATTTGAGCCTGAAGTCACATTCAAAAGGTGGTGGTTGTGGGGTTTACTATTATAAAGAGAGTTTAGTAACAATTTGTTAGTTTTGTTACTGTGTGATTGAATCCATGGAAGCTTGTTCTTCCATGGCTGAACAATGTCAATTGCAGAAGAGAAAGAGATATTTTATTATGCCTTTTTTGAGATTGTTTACAATGAAGAATGAGTGCCTTCTTTTTACAGATCACACCTTTACTACTTGCATTCTAACTACCTAATGCCACGTAGGAATTAGTTACATAACAAACTAGTAACTAACTCATTCTAGAATCTTCCACAGAATCTTTAATATTCAATATTCCCCTTCAAGCTTTAGTCTGAATATATGTTGAAGACTCCAAGCTTGGACAACATCATATGATGTAAAGCTGCACCCAGCCCTTTTGTTAGTATGTCTGCTGGCTGCTGTTTAGTGTTAACATAAGTAGGTAGTATCATTCCACTCTTGATCCTTTCCCTTACAAAGTGACAATCAATTTCGATATGTTTGGTCCTCTCATGAAAAATTGGATTGGCAGCTATTTGAAGTGCTGCTTTGCTGTCACAATGTAATTTCACAGGAATAGTCACATTGACCTTTAGTTCATTCAACAGTCCAACTAGCCAGATGACCTCTGCAACCACCCCAGCCATGCTCCTATACTCGGCCTCTGCAGAGCTTCTGCTCACTGTATGCTGCTTTTTTGACTTCCAGGATATGAGTGAATCCCCTAGCTTCACTAAGTATCCTGTCACAGACCTCCTTGTGTTGGGACAAGCTGCCCAGTCTGCATCACAGAATGCTTCAAGTTCCAGGCTTCCCTTGCTGCTTAACAGTATGCCTTGACCAGGATGACTTTTGATGTATCTAACCACCCTCAAAGCTGCTTCCCAGTGTGAC
The DNA here is from genome assembly GCA_029582685.1 of Solanum piurae. NCBI lineage: Eukaryota > Viridiplantae > Streptophyta > Magnoliopsida > Solanales > Solanaceae > Solanum > Solanum piurae. The sequence goes on from JAJOOO010010252.1 coordinate 17,501, forward strand.
CTCTTAGGATGTTGCATAAACTGTGATAGAACCTAAACTGCAAAGCTGATATCAGGTCTAGTGATGGTTAGATATAATAATCTTCCAACTAGCCTTTGATAGCTTGTGATGTCCTTGAGTATAGGATGATCAGTAGTTCCAGTAAGCTCATCATACTCCATAGTAGTAAGCTTCACATTAGTCTCCAAAGGTGTGTTGACTGGCTTTGCACCACTAAGACCAGTGTCTGAGATCAGCTCAAGGGCATATTTCCTCTGATTGAGCAATATGCCAGATTTGGACCTCATAATTTCAATGCCTAGAAAGAACTTGAGAACACCAAGATCCTTCATTTTGAACCTGCTGTGAAGAGAGTCCTTTAATTCTTGTATCAACTTGTTACTGTTCCCTGTTATTAGCAAATCATCTACATAAATGAGAATCACAGCTATGTCCACCCCATCCCTCTTTGTAAAGAGAGAATGATCATATGAACTCTGTGAATAGCCAGTAGACAACAGTGCTTCAGTGAGTTTTTTGGTTCCATTGCCTGGAGGCTTGCTTGAGCCCATACAATGATTTGAGCAACTTACAAACTTTATTTTCCCCTTGCCTTTGAAATCCCTGTGGCATCTCCATGTACACATCCTCAAGAAGGTCTCCTTGCAAAAACGTATTATGCACATCCATTTGATAAAGAGGCCAGTCTTGTGAGGCTGCAACACCAATGGTAGTCCTAACTGTCACCATCTTGGCTACAGGTGAGAACGTCTCATGATAGTCTAGTCCCTCCTGTTGGCTGTATCCTTTAGCAACTAATCTTGCCTTGTACCTTTCAATTTGTCCATCAGCTTGAAGCTTAACTTTATATACCCATTTAGATCCAATAGCTTTCTTTCCAGGTGGAAGATCTACCACAGTCCAGGTTGCATTTTGCTCTAAGGCAGTGACTTCATCTTCCATAGCCTTGACCCATTCTTTGCAACCAGATGCTTCCTTGAAAGTAGCAGGCTCATTTACTGAGGACAATGCAGCTAAGAAAGACATATAGGAAGGACTTACCCTCGAATAAGCTGCATAGTTAGTAATAGAATAAGGAACATCTTTATAAGAATGTTTGGTAAATTTGGACACAAGATAATCTTTGTGCCATATAGGAGGCTTAATAGACCTGCTTGGTCTAATATGTGTAGATGCAGGGGTTGTAATGACAGGGGCAGATGCTTCATCAGTAGAATCATCAGTAGAATCGATGACTTCATTACATTCTTCATCATCAGAATCATTCATTGATTCACCACCTTCTCCACCATCTAATGAGTCTGTGAACTCATTTGAGTGATCATGGAGAGTATCATCCCGTAAGACAACTACTGGATCAGCACGAGGCAAGGAAACATGTGCATCATCACCGAACTCCTGGAACCAGACTGACTCAGATAGCTTAAGTTGTTGAGAATTTAACTTTGTCTTGAATGGAAACTCTTCCTCTATAAATGTGACATCCCTGCTGACCTGAAATGTATTAGACTCCAGATCCAATACTTTATACCCTTTTTATGTTTCTGCATATCCCATGAAGACTCATTTCTTTGCTCTAGGAGCAAACTTGTCAGATCTGGGAAGTAGAAAAACAAAACAAAGACAACCAAACACCTTCAAGTGATTCAGTTGTGGCTTAGTACCATATAACATTTCATGTAGAAATTTTCCTTGTAATACTGCTGTAGGAATCTTGTTAATCAAATAAACTACAGCCTTTACACAGTGTCCCCAATAAGCGATAGGAATGTTAGCATGAAATCTTAAAGCCCTGGCAGTGTTTAATATATGTCTGTGCTTTCTTTCTACCACCCCATTTTGTTGGGGTGTGTATGCACAAGAACTTTGATGTACAATACCTAGAGAAGCAAATAATTCATTGCATTTTGAATTCATAAACTCTGTCCCATTATCAGACCTCAACACTTTCACTTTCATGCCAAACTGAGTGTTTATCATTAACAAGAAATCCTTAAGTACAGAGTAAACTTCAGTTTTTGAATGAATTAAGCAGGCCCAAGAAAACCTGCTGTAATCATCTACAATAGTAACAAAGTATTGCTTCCTATCATATGTGGGAGTCCTGTAAGGACCCCAGACATCTACATGTATCAATTGGAAAATAGAACTAGAACTATGGACACTGTCAAGAAAAACAGGTCTACTTTGTTTAGCTTGGGGACACGTGTGACAGCATGGTAAATCAGTTAGGTGATCCTTGATATCCGAAATGTGTTGCATAGCAGCAAGAGAGGGATGACCAAGTCTTAAATACCATAGTGATGTTGTAGCACTGTTAACCTTTATTGTAGCATTGACAACAGTTTTTATTGGATTCTTTAACAAGTACAAACCATCATATTCTTTACCAATCCCAATCACCTTGCCATTTGAGAGTGCCTGCATCACACAGAAATTAGGAAAGAAACTGATACTACACGATAGGTCCTTAGTCAATCTGGTAACTGATAACAAGTTAAACTTAAAGTCAGGCACATGCAGTACATTCTTCACCTTATAGCAACCCAAAATAATAGAATGACCTGTATTAGCAATCTGAGCTTTATTTCCTGTTGTTAATTGGACAGTATTGGACCTCTGACTATTCATACTACTCAACTCTGCTAGCATTTCTTTAGAGGATGTGATATGGTGAGTGGCACCAGAATCAATTATCTAACTGTAATCATAAGCATCAGATGTCAAAGATACATTACCTGCTAAGTTTTCTTTGCATTCACTATTATCTCCAGTGTTTGCAGAACTACTGGTATTGTTGTGTCTGAGATTTCTTACATGATTGTATTCCTCCTCAGTGAGAGTTAATCCAATATCTTGTCCTTCAGTGGTAGCACAATTTGCATAAGATCTAAAACCTGAACCCGTCTGCTGATTGTGAGGAAAATTAGATCTATGACCAGTTTGACCATTACCTCCCTGAGAGTCACCATAGCCTTTGAATCCAGTGTTGCTATCATAAGAATCACATTGCCCTTGCTTTCTCTTGCTTTTGAAATCTGTAGGATATCCAATGACCCTATAACAGTTTTTGGTGAGGTGATTTTTATAACCACAGTGCTCACAAGCAGTGTCAAACAACTTCCTTCCCTTGAAACCTTGCTTCCTATTGACCATCATTGTGAGAGGTTCCTTGTTAACATCCATAACTCCTAGTAACCTCTGACTTTCCTCCTGTATTACTGTGGCATAAGCCTGATTAACAGTAGGAACAATCTCCTTAAGTAAGATATCACTTCTAACATGACTATAGGATTCATTAAGGCCCATGAGAAACATCAATAACCTTTGCTGATTTAAGTGCTCAATATAAGGCTTAGATTCATCACAATTGCATAAAGGAGCTGGAACTAAAACATCTAATTCATCCCATAGATCCCTTAATTTCGAGTAATAAGCTGTGACTGAATCAGTACTTTGTTTTAAAGACGCAACTTCTGCCCAGAGTTGATACACTCTAGTAAGACTAGATTTGTCAAACCTTTCTTTGAAGTCATCCCATACACGTTTAGCATTCGAAGCATACACAATTGTATTAAGTAATTCCTGAGCTATGGTGCTACTAATCCATGAAAGCACCACAGCATTACACCTTTCCCATTGAGTGACTAAATCCCCTTTGAATGAGCTCTTTAGGCAAGTTCCATCCACAAATCCGAGCTTGTTCTTCACCAATAATGCAAGCCTTAGTGATCTGCTCCATAATCTGTAGTTAGTTGGACCTGTGAGTTTGACCGCAATCAAAGCTGTTCCTGGTGCATCAGATGCATGAAGATAGAGGGGATGAGAGTGTTCTAGAGTAGCTATTGTTAGCTCCGCCATAACAGAAACCTTTTAAAAAATGTGATTTAATTGCGAAATCAATACGCAGCTCGAGATTGTATCCTTATATCGCTGCTCTGATACTATGTTTTGTTACTGTGTGATTGAATCCATGGAAGCTTGTTCTTCCATGGCTGAACAATGTCAATTGCAGAAGAGAAAAAGATATTTTGAGTGCCTTCTTTTTATAGATCACACCTTTACTACTTGCATTCTAACTACCTAATGCCACGTAGGAATTAGTTACATAACAAACTAGTAACTAACTCATTCTAGAATCTTCCACAAAATCTTTAATAATCAATACAATTAAACGACAAGAGAATAGTGAGCGCCATCTCAATCGTTGTATGACATTTAAAGTGTCGGCCAGATATTAAATTTTAATAAGAGCTTAAAGCATATTGGATAACATTTACATGTTATTTATTTATGGTTTATTCTAGCTTTTAACCTATTTAATTAGGTACAATATGAGATTATCATGTGTAATTTTGTTTGTATACTCTAAGTTGTTGATGATTGTGAGCATGAAAAATGGACGTGAAGGCACTCGTCTTATTCTATCAAGACAAGTCAGTTTAAAAAGCAACTAATACGGTGGACGCAAAAGTAAAACGAGAATAAAAATTTACTATGAAATAATGCGGAAATTTATAATCATATACCCCAAAACCTGGTTGTCACATGACACTATTGTCCTATTTGAAGTAGTATAAATATTTTTTAATAAAAAAAATATTAGATTTAAAAAAGTATTTTAAAAGAAAAAACTATTAATTTTTGTTTAGAAAATAGATATTTCTGATCAATTTAACCAAACTATCAACTAAATTCATTTTTGTTGATTTATATATATATATATATATATATAGTTGATTAGTGTGCATAGACGTATTTGGTTATGAGTAAATGAGTAATCTTTATTAAAGACAATAGCCGAGTAAAATACATTAATCGCCACAATGTAATGAATTAATTAGTTGAATTTCAAAATCTTTATCCTTCTTTTTTATTTTCTTATTTTAGATGAAAGATATTAAAGAAGCAAAGTGTCGATAAAGGTAAAATTAATGAATTGTCAAATCGAATTTGATTAGATAATGTATTATAAGGCACTATTTAAAAAATTATAAATATCTGCATTTGGTCGTAATTTATTGATTGAGCTTCATACGATGCAATAATATTAGTGACAATTATAACAATAGTAACAAACAAGATCAATACCAAATTTTATCGATATAATAATATAAAATGAGATATATTGTCTCACTGCATATATCCCTACCCTATTTATACTAACATTATCTACTCTGAAAACAACATATTCATTTACTCATAACCAAATATGTATATGCACACTACTAAATAATTTTTGTTATTTTTGAAGGAAATATCAAAAGTATGGCAAAGACAACACTGTATCAATTTTTTTTAATATTTATAATTTTTTAAATAGAATCTTATAATACGCATATTTTGTCTACATTTTATCTACGTCGTGGGGTAGGTAGAAGTTGCTCATTAATTTACTCCTCATTTCTCTTTTTCATGTCTATATTTTTTTAATTAATTCAGAAAAGTTGTCATAGTTATATCATTTTTTGTCACGACAATGAAAAGAGAAGAAAAAGAAAACTCTAGCTATTTTTAATATTAACTTGTTATAGTTATACCATTCATTTAGAATAAATTAACTAATTCAATTTGATTTGACAATTTATTAATTTTACCTTTATCGACGATTTGCTTCTTTATTATTTTTCATCTAAAAAGAGAAAAGAAGAAGGATAAAGATTTGGAGATCAACTAATTAATTCATTATATTGTGGCCATTAATGTTTGATACTTGGCTATTGTCTATTTCATATATATTACTTTTTCATTAATTAATTAATCCGATTTTAATTATTACTATTATTTTTTTAAAGTTTACTAATAGAAGGTATATATTTTTCCATTATTATTCCGGATCTATTGGAAATGTGTCGGATACATGCAATAGATACACACGAGTTAAATTAGGTGTAGTTTATCCATAAACTTTGTATTCAAGCGTGTTTCATATATATCTGATTGATATCAAAATATAGACCGATAAATTCATGTATTTGGTCTCAATATATGCATTGATACATTTATCAATTGCTTCTAAGTATCATCATGATCGAGCAATAGGAAGGGAGAACGGGGGAGATAAGGAACGATAAAAAGAGATTATATAATTATTTTAAAGTATAATGGACTTTAGTAGAAATATTTTTCTAATTAGGTGAACTTTTTGAAAATATTAAGCATTCTTTGGATCTCATGATTCTAGTATAATTACTTTCATTTGAAGAATTTATCGGCCGAATCATGGCAAACCCTATATTGATTATATAAATAAGTCTGAATCAAGTGTCCCAATGAAGTTTTTATTTGTATTGATTGATGTCCCAATGGGTAATTGCTCATTTACTCCTCATTTCTCTTTTTCATGTGTATATATTTTTTTAATTAATTTTGAAAAACTATAATTGTGAATATATTTGTCATGTATGTTGTGAAAACAGAAGAAAAAAAAGAAGGAAAAGTGTAATATATACAAACTTTACTTATAACAGCCCGTAAAATCTATTATTATACCAACTTTAATAACATTGTATTGAGTATGATTACGTTTAAGAAATTGTCTTTATTCAATATGCATACACTAATGTGTTATGTCACATGATCACAAATTCCGTGAGATCAATTCATAGCTTTTCAATCCAAGTGCAGCTCGTAGGGATCATCTCAATCGACAAATTATAGGTTGAGAAACTTCACTCCAGCATTAAGCGAACTATTTTTTGTATATAAATTGTAAATAGTTGTTAATGTACGTAACAGCTAGCGCTTCGTTGCGATTGTATAAACATGTTGTCATTTTCCTGCACAATGAAAATAGAAAGAATCAGTGTACTGATGATGACAATTATTTAATTATACTCTACTATATTTGTAATAATTAAGAGACTTCCCTTGATGTATGAAGTCGTTGATCCTAATTAATTTGGCTTCCTGTTTTGAAAATTAATTAATCGATATATACATATATTCCCACGTACGTATTTAATTGGAGGACATGAGCAAATAAAATTATTCATCCACATATTTTATATATATATATATATATATATATATATATATAATTTAAGTAAGTGCATCATCCACAACATAATAATAATAACGTAGACTCATCCACAACAACAACAACAACATAATAATAATAATAATATTATTTTAAAAGGAAGATAGACGACATATATATATATCCACATACAACATCTGGGACGATGTTTGATGTGCAATACCCAATCTTGTTCCACTCATGCCTCCATAAGGTTTCGTTGAGCCAGCCAACCTTAAAAGAAGGCCAATACATTCTTTAGGTTCCTGTCATTTAACCATTGTATAGTATATAATAGTATTAGAAGTTTTATATAGAAAAATAAAATTGATAAACCTACAATGTCACTAATGTTGGTGACTATGTGAGAACTTGTCACTTGTGGGCTATCCCCATTAAGGTCTATTTATAAAATTAATAAAATCTCCAAGAACTTTGCGTTTATTATTTTTCCATTGAGTAAGACAAATTGGTAATTATAAAAATTTAAAATAATTAAAAGCTATTATATCATATGGTTCATAGCCAATAAATCAATCAAAAGGAAGGCCTGCCAGAAAGTTGTGATCTTTTTAAAATGTGAATTATTCGTTAGACAGGGACTTTAGGTTTAATTTTAACGTTATGAATATTAGGTAAGTTAGATATACGTTATTCGTATTAAAATTTGATTAAATTTAAATTTACATTGAAAAATTTACATCAAAGATAAAGCACTATGATAAAAATGACTTTATATCCAGAGACTTGAAGTCAAGATATTTAATTAATAATAAAAGAGTATTTACTATTCAATCATAATACTTTTTGATATTCTTTTTCTATAAAATTCGTGGAAACGTTATTGAATTTTCAAAATTTCCCCTAATATTTTACATTCGCTCTGCTCTGTGTGGATCATATTAAACCTTATAAGGTTATAATTTTTAAATATGTTTTATGCTATGACTTTCAGGGGTGTACAAAACCGGACCAAACCGCAAATCGCAAACGGAAAAAAAAATCCGACTAGTGGTTGGTTTGACTTTGTTTGGTATTGAAAAAAAAAATCCGACTATATTTGAGTTGGTTTGGTTTTAACTAAACAAAACCAACCCAAGACCAAACCAACCTGACATTATATATATAATTTCAAAATTTTATTTTATACATAAAAATATTTACTTTAATGTAATTTTTATATATTTCTTATACTTTTTCATACTTTTTATCTTTTAATATATTATTTCAAATTTAAAACTTAGAATTCTAAATGGTTCAATAAAGATTATAGTCCACAGATGTTGGTAATTATAATAAAGCTTAAATCAAAATCAAATTAATACTAATGCAAAATGAAAATCAATTCAACAGTAAGAATGACAATGATATTGAATATTTGTTTTTTGGTTTTACATTGATTTAGACAATTCAAATACATAATCTAATTTAATTTCCTTTAATATTTAGTCATGTAACTAATACTTATTAAACTTATTTTAGCATGATTTAGTACTTTAAAATTATGAGCATTTTCATTATGACTTGTTAATTTGCAATATTTGTTTTACGTGATGTCATTATTATTATTTTTTGTTGGATATTTTAGTGTCATTACTCATATCATATTTTGTGTTATTTTCTTAAGAAACACCTTAGATAGTTGTATTTTGGTAGGACTAATTAAAGAAATATTTGAAGTATAAGTAAATTATATGTTTGTATGAATTCTTTACCGGAAAAAGTCAAAAATTCGAAAAACCTGAAAAAACCACCCGAGATTGAAAAATCCGAGTTTTATTGGTTTGGTTTGGTTTATAAATATAAAAATCCGACACAAATGGTTTGGTTTGATATTTGAAAAACCCGAACCAACCCGGTCATGTACACCCTAACTTTCATATACGAATCTTGACAATGTTGGAGTAATAAAGTAAAAAAAAAAAAAAAAAAAAAAAGAAAAAGAAAAAGAAAAAGAAAACAAAACGATTAAGACTTTGATTAATTAATCCTCAATATTCTTAATTCCAAAAAATTAAAGATTGACGTCTTTGTCTGAGCAATTATTAAGGTAGGTAAAGATTCGAAATTAATACAATTATCACTACATAAAAAATATCATTAGCGTCAATTAATTTTTAATTGCCGCTAAGTATGTATTTTTAACGGCAATTAACACTCGTTATATATGTCCCTAAAGCCTTTAGCGATATTGGTTCTAATGTCACTTAACTAATGTCGATAAAGACTTTAGCACTCTTTATTAATATCAATATTTATTGCTGCTAAATGTTATTTTTATTGAAGTGTATTAAACTTGTAGTTTGGCCTACTCGTAACACTTTAGAAATAAACAAAAATATTAGACAAGGTGAATTAGTTAGAGTACGATTTATATTTTAATAAGAGGCTGATTAAAAATTTCTTTACCAAAAATTCAAATCAAGAGAGGTAATCGTAATGTTTTAAATCACGAGAGAAATTAGTATTATGAGGTCAAATCTACAAGGTGCTCTATAAAATTATCTCGATTCGCATTTCCTAATTATTCTCAAACTTAATTTGTCGAACACTCAAATAAAAACTTGTTTGATTAAATCATTTATAACTCAAATGGTTTGGATTTGTTTTTACCTAAATTTTGATGTAAAGCACAATCAAACAATGCATGCATAAGATTGTTAATATGAAAACTAATATTTATCTATTGGTACTAAAGAATCATATTTTAGAGAATTACTGACATTAGCTTTGACTAATACTAACTTGTTGAACAAAAAAAATACTTTTTGGTAGATATTGAGATATATTATAATAGGCAGATGACGACATGAATATTTATTTTCTACAGTATATAAATATTTTGTATTCCATTTCATATTAAATGGAAAACTATATTAGTAGCCCTAAAATATAAAGAGAAAAATATTTATAAATTTTTTAATAGTGCCTTATAATACACATATTTTGTCTATATGATGGAGGTAGCTAAAAGTTGCTCATTTATTCCTTATTTCTTTTTGTCTATATTTTTTAAATTAATTCAGAAAAGCTGTAGTTAGCTATTTATGAATATATTTGTCGTATTGTAAAAAGAGAAGAAAAAAGATAACTCTAGCTACTTTTAATATTAGCTTGTTATAGTTATACCATTCATTTAGAATAAATTACCCAAAACAATTTAATTTGACAATTCATTATTTTTACCTTTATTGACACTTTGCTTCTTTATTATTTTCATCTACAAAAAGAAAAGAAGAAGAAGGATAAAAAATTGGAGATTCAACTAATTAATTCATTACATTATGACAATTAATGTTTGTTACTCGGTTATTGTCTCTAATATAGATTACTCTGCCATTAATTAATTGATTAATCCAATTTTTTTTTTTTTTCAAGGTTCACTAATAGAAGATGTATTTTTGGAAAAATTACATGGTTAAGCAAACTTATACTACTTAATTACTCATCATAGCTATAGTTTGCTATAATTACCATTCGCGACTAACATTATACATTAATTACGTGGGCTGACTTCGAGTTTGTATAATTAGCCACGCTTGTATATGTATAATTCGCCAGAATATACAAATACATATGTATAATATACAATTATCTAACCGATATACATATACAATTCACCTCTCTCCCACTCTCTGCCCTCTCTCCCTCGCCTCTCTCCTCCCTCTGCCAATTTCGCTCGCCTCTCTCCTCCCTCTCCCAATCTAGCTAGCTATATACAAATGTATATGTATAATATACAATTATCTAACCGATATACATATACAATTCACCTCTCTCCCACTCTCTGCCCAATATTGCTCGACTCTCTCCTTCCTCTCCCAATCTCGCTTGCCATATATACAAATGCATATGTATAATATATAATTATCTAACCGATATACATATACAATTCACCTCTCTCCCACTCTCTACCCTCTCTCGCTAGCCTCTCTCCTTCCTCTCCCAATCTCACTCGCCTCTCTCCTCCCTCTCCCAATCTCGCTCACCTCTCTCCTCCCTCTCCCAATCTCACTTTCCATATATACAAATACATATGTATAATATACAATTATCTAACCGATATATATATATATATATATATATAATTTACCTCTCTCCCACTCTTTGCCCTCTCTTGCTCGCCTCTCTCATATCTCTCCCAGTCTTGCTCGCCTCTCTCATATCTCTCCCAGTCTTGCTCGCCTCTCTCCTCCCTATGACATGTAGCTACGAGTTGTAATTATCAAACTATAGCTATGGAGAGTAATTAGGCTATTTTTGAGTGGCTATATGTGAAAGTTCCTCGATATTTTTCCACTATTATTTTCATTGGCTACATGTTGAATTTGAAGAATTTATCGGGCCCAATCATGTCAAACCAAAATTCTCTTTTATTTTGTAATCAAACAAGCCCACTGCCCAATACTCATCCTCATTTTCTTCTTAATTGTTATATAATGGTATTTTCTAAATTTTATGCTATAACTAAAAAAAATAAAATAAAAATTGAATTATGAATAAGATAAGTAAGTTTGAATTAAGTTTTCTTGTTGGAAAAGCTTGAAAATTTTGTCAAATCACCATAACTATATATTTTCCCCTCTTTTTTTTTTTTTTACAATATTTTGTTTTATTTTAGAAGTGTCCCAATAAAGTTTTTATTTGTATTGATTTATATCCCAATGGGTTAATGCTCATTTACTCCTTGTTTCTCTTTTTGTCTATTTTTTTTTTTATTAATCTAGAAAATTTATAATTGGTCATTTATGAATATATTTGTCTAGTTGTGAAAAGAGAATAAAAAAGGAAAAATACTAACTTATTTAAGATCATTTTGGCCAATATTCCTTAAATGAAATTAGTAAATGTGATATGTATTATTTTTTCCTAAAAAAATTGATTAGTTTTTCAAAATTGATTTGTAACATAAATTTTTTAATTAAATTTCCCAAAAAGTAATATGTGCAGACTCTGATTTTGCCTATAAATCCCCTCTCTTTTTTTTGTTTACAATATTTTGTTTAATTTTAGAAGTGTTCCAATAAAGTTTTTATTTGTATTGATTTGATTTATATCCCAATGGGTTAAATGCTCATTTACCCCTTGTTTCTCTTTTTGCCTATATTTTTTTTTTTATTAATCTAAAAAAGTTATAATTGGTCATTTATGAATATATTTGTCCAGTTGTGAAAAGAGAATAAAAAGGGGAAAATATTAACTTATTTAAGAATATTTTGACCATTTCTCCTTGAATGAAGCTAGTAAATATGATATGTGTTATTTTTTCCTAAAAAATTTGATTAATTTTCCAAAATTGATTTGTAACATAAAAATTTTAATTAAAATTTCCCAAAAAGTAACAAGTGCAGACTCTGATTTTGCCTATAAATCATCTCCCAATTGTCTAAACCAACATTTGCTTCATTCCTCTTCCAATTACCGTCGTATCTCCACCGTTCAACCACCACCAAACTGCCGTAAGGTCCATCACCGGTGGAGCCAAATTAACTGCAAAATTCTTTTTGAGCGAATTCTTCATCAGACAACTCTATTTTTTAGGCTTCCTATCAAAGGTGTGTCTAGATCTGTTAGATTTTGGATTGATATCTCATTTCTTTTTGGGGATTTTTTTGTGTGGTACTACAATGTCTTTTTCTGAAGAATCATTAAGAGAGATCTTACTGAATTTACCTGTGAAATCGTTGTTAAGATTCAAATGTGTATGCAAAAATTACCGTCACTTTGGTTTCCGATAAGGGTATAGATGAACAAAATTTCCAAAGGATTGGAGATAAAATTACCAACTTGTTAGGTTCTATTGATGGCGTGTTTTTCTTAGAAAGACAAATTGGTAATGACATTTTGTGTGCATTATGGAATCTAGCTAATAGAGAGGTGAGACACCTCCCTGCCGCCGCAATTAGCTTTGAATCTTTTGCAGTTGGTCGTCATTTAGTGTTCGGATTAGAGCCTATGACTAAGGATTATAAAGTGCTTTACTATAATCAAAGTGAAGAATATGCAACGATCTACTCATGTTCTAGGGATTCATGGAAAATATTTGAACATAACACAGACGTACATGAAAATTGTATGATGTGTAAAGAAAGCTATTATAACACTGCTGATTATCTGAATGGATCTTATTATTGGTTGTTAAAGGAGAAGACTGATAAATGTAGAATTCTTTCATTTGACTTTGGGAATGAGGTGTTTGTAAAGATGGAAGGGCCACCACGTGGTAACGAGGATTATAGTTGGTCGGCAAATCTGATGTTGCTTGGTGACTCCATTGGCATCTTGAACTATGTCGACAGGTTTGTTAAAGATGTATGGGTAATGATACAACCAGGCGTTTGGAACAAACTTTTGACCATTCATCTCACTACGCGTACTAAGTCATTTTATGACAACTCTTTTATTTTGGTAACTAAAAGTTCCCGGCTGGTCTCATATAATGTTAGGACAAACAAGACGAAGCTTTTTGAATTTCGTCATCCGGGCCTGAGGTCATATCCAGAGTGTGGTGGTTGTGGGGTTTACTATTATAAAGAGAGCTTAGTAACAATTAAACGACAAGGAAATAGTGAGCTCCATCTTAGTCGTTGTTTGACAAAAATGGTAAACAAATATTAAATTTCAATAAGAGCTTTAAGCATAGTGGACTACATGTTATTTATTTATGGTTCATTCTAGCTTTAATTATATGAGATTATCGTGTGTTTTAATACTCTTAAGTTGTTGGTGATTGTGAGCATTTTAATATCATTAATATTTATGAAAGTGAAGTGTATTTTAATTAATGTTGCATCTGTTATTGACAATGTTAGACATAAAATTACCTTTTATTTTCCTTATAACTCTTGCATTGTTAATGTGAAAACAGTCGCTGAGGCAGCTGCGATTCCATTGTTTTGGCTTGTTGGACTGAGAATGTGTTTGTTGCGTAATACAATACTTGTTAACCGTCTTAGTTAGTTCACTCAATAGTCAAGATATTAGTAACTTGAGTATAATGGTTCTTTGTACATTTTTTTAGACATTAGGACCAGTGTAAGTATTTCCTCTTCCATCAGGTCAAAACTCAAAAGATAACTTGTTTGATTGATTATTTATAACTCAAATAGTTTGGATTTCTTTTTACCTAATTTTTATGTAAATACTTTAGTGTTTGTGCATAATTCATTTTTATTTAACACAATCAAACAATGCATGCTTAACATTGTTAATATGAAAATTAATACAATTTGTTTATAATACCAAAGAATCATAGAAGAATTAGTCACATTGGCTTTGACTAGTTCTAAAGTGTAAGGGTTGTGGGGTTTACTATTATAAAGAGAGCTTAGTAACAATTAAACGACAAGGGAATAGTGAGCTCCATCTCAATCGTTATTTGATAAAAATGGTGTCCAGATATTAAATTTCAATAAGAACTTTAAGCATATTCAATAACATTTACATGTTATTTATTTATGGTTCATTCTAGCTTGTACCGATTTAATTAGGTGCAATATGAGATTATTGCTTGTAATTTTGTTTGGACAACTTCAGAGTCATCTAAATTTGACTAGTCCTTTACATTAGCTTACTTCACATGACACTATTGTCCTATTTGAAGGAGTATAAATATTTTTTTTAATTAAAAAATATTAGTTTTAAAAAAGTATTGTCCTATTTGAAGTAGTATAAATATTTTTTTATTAAAAAAATATTAGTTTTAAAAAAGTATTTTAAAAGAAAAAACTATTGATTTTTATTTAGAAAAAAAGATATTTTTGATCAATTTAACCAAACTATCAACTAAATGCATTTTTGTTGATTTCATATATATATATATATATATATATATATATATATATATATATATATAGAGAGAGAGAGAGAGAGAGAGAGAGAGAGAGAGAGAT
>JAJOOO010010253.1:0-31881 GCA_029582685.1 Solanum piurae
AATTACCTCGAGGGGAAGGTGTTAGGCATCCCTCGAAGTCCACAAATGTGGGTCCCGGCCGTATCTCATGCATTTTATGTGGGGGTTACAAGTAGCATTTAAGGTCACTTCATTTATTTGGTTATTATTTAAACATGCTTGCTAGGTGATAACATATATTTAACAATTAAGATTACTTCATTTAATTAATTAAACATGCAAAACTAAGTGATAACATAATATTAAATATATAAAGCAAACATTTAAACAATTAATAAAAGAGAGGAGCGAGGAGATAGAAATTGCACAATTAGATAAAATAATCAAATTTTATTTTTATTTGAACTACCCCAAATAATTATAATTATAAAACAAATAAAAAGGGGCAAAAAGGGAAGGGAGACTCTGAAGGACTTTAGGATCAGCACTCGACTTTTTTTTTATTTTTTGATAGGCTTCCGTGTAGGGACAGACAAACCAATGTTTGTCGCTTTAAGCCTGAGTCGATATCATCATATCCATAGGGCCTAAACTACCCCTACCCCACCACCGCATGCTTTCGTCTCTAAGAGGTGCCTAACGTCCCCGCTTAAGGTCCAAGAGGCGTTGGACTACTATTAGGGTGGATTTAGACTAAAATAAAATATAATAGGCCCACCTAGACGCCAAGTCAAACAATTTGGACGAGCATTTAGCACGTAAATCTCAGATTGGCCTCTAGATTAGGTTAATTAGAATGCTAGCAAACACACATAAAATGAAAGGTCTTCATGCTAAGTGTATGCATACAAACACATAAGCAAGCTTCATAATAATAATTTAACAAGGACGAAGGGTTATGACATAAGGTAGAATTTATATATTTATTAGTTGATTAAAAATGACAAGACAATTATTCATAATGCAGAAAACTAAAATATTTTGGGGAGAATTTTATTAGGACAGCAAATTTAAAGTGATAACTTATGTAGAAAAGATGGCATATTAATGCGGTAGCAAATTAGACTATTATGTGAAATTCATTTTTTAAGTAGCAGTCAGTTTATTAGATACAGAAAATTTATCAGGACAGTTTAGCTTAAATAGGAACGTATGAGCAGAAATATTTTAAAGCAGTAGCCGATTATATTATTAATTCAGAAAAGTATTTAGTGACAGCAGTTTGTTAGATGTAGAAAATCGGTAGCTGATTTTTTATGTGGCAAGATTGTGGTGCAGAGGATAATATTTAAGACAAACTTGAATTAGAGCAACCAGTGGCAAATGCAGAAAATGACTTAATTAATTTTATTTTTAAATAAGATGTCATGAGACAGTGGCAAAACAATGCACAAAAGTAACTCAGTTATTTAACAGTGCTGGCAATCAACAGATTTATTTTAAGTGGCTAAAAATTATTATGAATGCAAAAAATTTACTGAACAATGAACAAAAAAATGCGGCAGATTTATTTCAATTATTTAACATGCTGAAAAATTATTTATTTGCACCTATGAACATGATTTCTAGGCGGTTAAAAAGGTTGTATGCATGGTTCATATAGTTTCTGAACATGTTGGAAATTATGATTTTAGCAAGTTGCTTTTATTTAGATAAAGCCTATAGACATGATATCTAAATGAACATGCTGAAATTATTATCAAACCTATGTACATACTTTCTATATAAAGATATAATAATATTCAGAAACCTATAGGCATGATTTCTAAACACCGAATAATATGCAAAGCAAAAAAAATAAACCTTGGTTATGATTTCTAAATAGAACATGCTAAAAATTATAATATTATTCAGAAAAACCTATAGGCAATATGTCTAACTTTTATTAATAATCAATTTCTGAACTCTAACAATATTAGAGTATGAGACAAGATTCTATAAGTTCAAGATCGGCAAATTTAAACATATGTTCATGCAAGATCGATCAATCAGATAAAGTTATAAACAAAAGTTGATTTTAAGCCAATTATTAAGATATTCCTATATGCCAGCCTAATTTATTATTTGAGCAACATAGACAGATTTTAACAAACACACGTATTAACTAAAATAAATAAGTAAAACAAAGAGCACGTAATTCCCCTTCCCCCCTTTAGACGATTCCCCAAGTATTTCATTCATATAGAGTAGAGTTATACAACAATATTACAAAATCCCATAATGTCAACACTAATAGAAAAACAAACATCAAGGTAAAACAAGGCTTCGTCCAAATGTATTCCGATCCGAATGAACTCTTCATGTGTCTTGGACTTCAAGTTCAAAAACCTGCTAAAAGGGAGTAGTGTAGCAGATACCTATAGTGACAAAGATATTCATAACACCGCATATTCATAGCAATCTATCACTTTATATATAGGTAGCACACATGAGATTCGAAACGAATGAAGAATAATCAATGGATATATTATTACACACAGAGAGAGAAGAACGAATAACTAAATCGGATGCTTCCTTGTATTCAACTAAACACACAACAATGCAAACAATGCTAAAGATGAAAATTAAACTAGTGAAAGGATACTAACCGGTTATGCAAAATTAAATATCAGCAATGAAGTTATTTGAATGGAAATGTCAGATCCAAAACAGCAACACAGCAATAAGAGACAAAGAGAGATCCAAAGCTTTACTAGAGTCTTTATTTTCTTTTTTTGAGTAATTATCAATTTTATTCTTAAAGTAAGTAAGTATGTATCAAGTCTCTCTCCCTTTCTGTAAGTGTGAAGGGGGTCATTTATATACTATTAGAGTACGGACCAAATAAGGGAAGGGAATTAAAAAAGAATCAATTAGTATTATTTTCCTTATTCTCAAGGAGAGCCAAAATTTCAGAATTATTTTTACTAAATATCAAGCAAGTAAGAAATTCAGTTAAGCTTAATTAAGGTGAGAAAATATTCACTAACATATATTTTCCTTAATAAGAAGGAAACCAAAACAGAGTTATTTTAATTGAATTTTACCAAATATAGAAGCAAGTAAGAATCTGCCTACAACTAAATAAAAAGAGATAATAATATATAAGGATCGGCCAGCATATAAAGGGAAGCAATAATCACATAAGTCAAATATTCCATTATTAATAGATTACCATAAATAAGCAAGTAAGAATCTGTGAGGACAAAAATTAGGGAGGAGGGATCAATTTAGCAACTATTAACATATCCATATTCGCTTATTATAGTAAAACTACACCAACTTACCATAACAAGACAATGAGCAAATCGGCAAGAGAATAATCAGTTCAACATCATCACTTAGAAGAAGAAATTAGAATGGTAAATTAATTAACTGTGATTAATACCAATCTACCGAGGGGATCAAGCAATTAGGGCGGTGATCAAGCCGAGGAATATCATTGAGGTCACAACAAATCAGATTATGATTAGCAACAGGAAAATCCTTTGAAAACTAATAATGCGAAATAATCAATTTAGAAGTAATCGACATGGGAAAATAAAATAAAATATGATCATATTCAATCATCAAATTGGATCGAGAATCAACCAATCACCCATTTACGAAGTAACAGAGTATACTTAAACAAATACAGACGATGGGGTTCTAACGCAATATACTAAAATATATATATATATATATATCATTATTGACACAGAAACAGCCCACATGCACAAGGATTTAAGTCTTAAAAATAAAAGCATATACCTGGGACAGATCTGTAAAGATCTGTCCTTAACGAAGTTCCTTTGTGGATTCGCTGGAGGTAGCATACCGGAGCTGCTGCCGTTATTTCTAGTCGGAGTTGCTGTTGTGCTCGCTGATTTGGAGTTGTTGTTGCAGGTGGTTTTACCAGAATGAGAGAAGAGAGGAGCGGAAGAGCAGGGGTCTCGCTGACTCGTCATTGTCACCGCTTGGAATCGTTGGCCGGAGTTGTTGCTGTCGTTGTGGCTCGCTGGTCGGAGCAGCTGGCTTCGTCTTCCTCTGCTGGTCAGAGTTGCTGTTGGTGCCGCTGCTGCTGGTCCTGGGTGTCTCCAGCTCTCGCTGCTGCTGCTCGTTTCAACGAGCTGCTGGCCGGAGCTGTTGTTATCGTCCATCGCTGCTGGTCGGAGCAGCTGTTGCTGCTGTGGTTGTTCCGCCTGAGGGGAGGAGAAGCGAGGGGAGAGAGAGACGGAGCAGAAGAGAAGGGGAAGGAGACAGGAGAAACCACCGACTGGTGGTTCTCGCTTGAATGGGAGAGGGAAAGGAGAGGTCGAGAAGGCGGAGAGGAGAGGAGATTTCACCGGAGAGGGTGATGGTGGATGGGAGGGAGGCGCTGATTTTTGGAGAAGAGAGGAATGGAAGAATGAAGTTAGGGTTTGGAGTCTTTAGTTTTAAAATAGGAAATAAGAGGATTTGATCTCAACCGTAGGATTAGAATTAGATGAGTGGCTAGGATTTGATCTAGTATTTAATTTAGAGATGGACGGACGAGATTAAAATGAGTGGGTCTGATTTTGGAATAAGAATAGGCTAAAATTGAAATCAACAAAGGCTATAATTGAAATAAAATTGGAATTGAGGTGACTAGAATTGAAAGAAATTAGAATAGAATAGGCTAAGATTTAAAAGATTATGAGAGAAATTAAAGAAATGCTATCCAATTAAAATACTACAAATATTAAAATATTTTTATGTAATTCAATCACTTAAATTTTAAAAACATTTAAATAAAATAATTATTTCGAGTTTTAATAATTTTAAAACTATTTTAGTAATATTTACAATAATTTTTATAAAGTATGCATACTAAAATATATAATTTTTAGACAAAATCGACAAAAGATTTAAACTCGAAAATATGTTTTAAAATGTGTATTTCATCGGATAGTATTCCCAAAAAGGGTTAAAGGTCGGTCAAAATTGGGTGTCAACAATTATCAATATCCACTTGGAGCCAAGCATACACCCCAAGGTTTACTTGTTAAGCCTTGCTTAACACTCATCTATCATGGAAAAATGTCCTTGACAATCCATCCCTGCCCAAGTGATTCTATCTCTCTCATTTACTAAGCATTCATAAGCTAGGTTAGGTGAGTATAGGCCTTTCACCATAATTGTACCTATTAGACTTCTATTCTCTTTTAGACTTTACTCTCTACGATTTTTCATCAATATCTAACCACAATAGCTTCACTCTAAAGTCCTATCTATCATGATCACAAACCTTACTTTCAAGGTTTCTTTCTTAATCTATTCTTTATACCTAGATTTCAAGGTTATTTTGATCACATCTTTCATTACTAGGTGATTCTAATCTTAATTGGTCATAAAGGTTCAATTCTAACTTTAGAAGTCAAGATCAATCATATTCAACAAGGTCTAGTTCAATTCATTATTATATGATCCTAACTTTGATCAATTACTACACATTACATTGATTTAGGAAGATTACTCATGAACATTCAATTTCACCTCTAATGGCATAAACCCACAAACATCACATACATCAATTTAGACTAGGGTTACCATTTAATTCACATAATTTCATCATAAATCACAATTCAATACTAAATTATCCATCAACAAGTATTATCCAACTATTTGGAATAATAACCAACTATACCCACACATTGGATTAAACCCTAGCTTAGATTAGGGTTCTTCTTCAAAAATTTGGGGACTCTATGGGTGGAAGAACCCATAGATGAAACGATAAACATGCCTTTAATCAAAGCCCTAGCACAAGCTCTCAACAATGGACTTTGTTCTTGACCCAAGCTTTAAGCTCTAACTTCTTCTTCAATGGGGGTTTTCTAGAGAGAGAAATATTCTTCGGAGAGGATGAACTTGGGTTTTCTTTGGATTCTAGAGAGAATGACTTAATTGAGGTAAACCTAGGTCTAATTTTCTTATATACTTGCTAGGAAGGGAATAAAATGATGTAGGGTCAACTTTGGTAAAGAACTAAGGACCCTTAACTTAACTTAAAATCCACTAACCCTCACGACTTAGCTCTCCCTTTGCACCCTCATGGCTCGCCAAGGGCACTAGGCGACTCGCCAAGTGGACCCTTGGCTCGCTCAATTTTCCAGTAGCTCTATAAATTGGATAGGCCATTTAGGCGATGGGGGAGGCAGCTTGGTAACGCACCAATCCAATCGGCAAGCCACGACTTTGCTCGCCCATTCTCCCAAAACTTAGGCCAAGGGGACATACCACTAGGCGACCCCAAGTTCACTTTGGCGCATCGCCAAGTCCCTTCAGCGCATCGCCAAGTCCCTTCGGCGATCATACTACCCAATTGCCAACAAGGCCCATAGAAGAACAAATTATCTTTCACTCTACCTTGCTAGCTTAGGCCCTTGACCACTCCCTAGACTTGACAACCCCTCATACCAAGGACTACGTTAGCTTATAAGACTACGGGGTGTAAGACGTGACTTGACTTTCAACCGCTAAACCCTTCATTCTATGCAAGGTAAGTCCAATCTATGAATCTAACCCTCATACAAAACCTTAGAACCCTAACTTAAGGCCCTATCTTAGTCTACTAGTTTCCTGGGTGTTACATGTTTACTGATCATCGTAGTTTGCATCATGTGCTCACTCAAAAGGATCTGAATTTGAGACAACAAAGGTGGATGGAGTTACTCAAGGATTATGATGTGACTATTCAATACCATCCGAGTAAGGCTAATATAGTGGCGGATGCTTCAAGTAAAAAAATGGTGAGTATGGGTAGTCTAGCTTTCTTGAGGGTAACTAAGCGACCTTTGTCTAAGGAAATTCAGACCTTGGAGTCTAAGTTCATGCAGTTGGGCATCTCAGAGAAAGGTGGGGTGTTAGTTAGCATTGAAGTTAGGGCCACATTCATTGAGGAGATCAAGGACAAATAATTTGAGGATAAAAATTTGGATGAACTTAAGAAGAAGACTGTGATTGGTAAGGCACAAGAGACCACTCTTAATGCGGAAGGTTTCCTCAGTTTTAAAGGAAGAATTTATGTCCCTCGAGTTGATGACTTGATTCAGAAATTGCTTATAGAATCCCATGGTTCACGATATTCCATTCATCCGGGTGTGACCAAGAAGTACAGAGATTTGAAGTGAATTTATTGGTGGTCGGGCATGAAGAAGGATATCGCAGAGTTTGTGGCTAAATGTAAAAATTGTCACAAGTAAAGTGTGAGCACCAAAGGCCTGCACGTTTGCTTCAGAGAATGCCAATTCTGGAATGGAAGTGGGAAATGATAGCCATTGATTTTGTGGTTGGTCTTCCCAAGACTTTGGGGATGTTTGATTCTATTTAGGTAGTGGTTGACAGATTGACTAAGTCAACCCATTTTATTCCCATAAGAATAGATTATAATGCGGAACAGTTGGTTAAGGTGTATGTGAAAGAGATAGTGAGGTTGCATGGGGTGCCCCTCTCTATCATCTCATACCGTGGTACGCAGTTTACCTCCAAGTTTTGGAGGACGTTACAAGATGAATTGGGCACACAACTCACTCTTAGTACAACCTTCTATCCACATATGGATGGGAAGTCTGAGAGGACTATTCAAGTCTTAGAAGACATATTGAGGGCATGTGTGATTGATTTTGGAGAGCATTGGGATAAGCTCCTACCGTTGTGTGAATTCTCTTACAATAATAGTTATCACTCCAACATAGATATGGCACCGTTTGAAGCACTCTATGGGAGGGGATGTAGATCACCCATAGGATGGTATGAGGTTGGAGATGTGAAATCTTTGGGGGTAGATTTAATGAAGGATGCTCAAGATAAAGTGAGGAGTATTCAAGCTAAGCTTTTAGCATCCTAGAGTGGACAGAAAAAGTATGTAGACCATAAGGTAAGTGACATGGCATTTCAGACTGGTGAGAATTTTCTTCTTAAGGTATCACCCATGAAAGGGGTGATGAGATTTGGCAAGAAGGGCAAGCTAAGTCAGCGATACATTGGTCCCTTTGAGGTTCTTGAATGTGTAGGGCCAGTGGCTTACCGATTGGCTTTACCTCCTGACCTATCGGGAGTTCATTTGGTATTTCATGTGTCCATGTTGAAGAGATATCATGGTGACGGGGATTACATCATAAAGTGGGACTCAGTCGTGTTAGACAAGGACCTCCAATATGAGAAGGAACCGATTGTAATTCTTGATCGTGATGTACGGAAGATGAGGACCAAGGATATTAAGTTCGTGAAAGTTCAATTGAAGCATCACCCAGTTAAGGAAGCTACATGGGAAACCGAGAAGGATATGCGAGATAAGAATCCCTAGTTGTTCATCGATTCAGGTACTACTCCATTCCTTCTTTAGCCTATTTTCCTAAGTTTATCACTCAGGGACGAGTGATGGGTAAATTGGTATCTATTATAACAACCAGTCTCTGTCGTTATATAAAAGCCAACAGGGGTAAATTTTGGAGCTGAAAAGTTTTTCGAAGTAACTTGGACTTTCCCAACCTAGTCCAGATTTGGCAGAAATCGGAGCCAGTAAAGTCTAGGTAAATCAGGTAACAATTGGGTGATCTAATTATGATTCTGATCACATGAGTAGATAACTAAGAATTTAAGGAACTCGTACAACTTTACAAAATTGAATTCGGTCTAGTAGAACTCCCGAAACTGATCTTAGCATGAATGGGTAGTTTCTGAGTGTCATTGGTTGAAGGTGTGTTGTGAAATGGGGGCTTTGGAATTCTTTATTTATCTCTTTGTTTCCATGCAAGCCCCTAAGGAGGGATTATTCCTGCTAGGGTGGGGCTGCTGTAACATGATGGGTGTTGCCATAGCGGGACAGTCGCGACTTAAGTCGCAAATCAACCCCAAAATATTTTATTCTGTACTTTTTGACTTTAAGAGCTAGGAGACGACCCAAGGTGCTTTCTTGACGGGTTTTCACCATTTTTAAGGCTAAAGGTAAGGTTTTAACTCTCCAAATCTATTTTTTGAACCGTTGAACGTACTTTCATGGGTAATTATCGATGGGGGAGGGTTTTGATCTAGAAATTATGGTGGAGAAAGCCCTAATATGGGTACGGGGATCATGGGTTTGATCTTAGGTTGATAGTCGTGACTTATTTTTGGGTAATTAAGTTTTGTTTATTGATCCTAGCATTATATTGATTGTTTGTAGACCAAGAACAAGCGGAACGAATCAGGCAAGGGAAGAATCATGTTTTTTAGGGGATTCAAGCTTGTTTCGAGGTAGGTGATAGTTGTGGTTTCATGTTGTGTGATGTATGTTTGTTCTTGCTTCATTATAATACATGTATGTATGTGAATGTTGCATTATTAATCAAACTAATTGTAAATGAGGATAGATGGATGATGAATGCCATGAATCACGACTTGATTGTATAATTTGAGAATATACTTGTGATTTTGATTGTGGCTTGTTGAATAGATATGGTGTTGCGTTCTGACACACTAACTTGGATCGGTTGCCATGTTCCGGCATAAATAAGGGATCGGTTGCCACGTTCTGGCATAAACCTTGAATCTGGTAACACGTATCGGTACGCTAACAGTTTGGGTTCGATGAGAGGACCATTGACTTGTCGTAACTGTATATCTTGAGAAATGTGAAACTGTTCATTGTTCTTAAATGATGTTGATATAGTATATGTTCGGTGTATGCATGTTATTATTATGTTGTAATGACTTATATATGTTGCACTTAGTGGGATAGCTGCGTGATCCTACCAGTACACTGTGGTTGTGTACTGATACTGCACTTGCTCTTTCTTAGTTGAGTACAGGGCATCTTCAGGTGGTTATTGACAGACTCCATTTAGAAGATTAGTGATTGTTTCGAATTCAAGAGTGAGCCAGTTCTTTCGGGCTGCCATGAGTTATCTTTTTGTTTATGTCCACATTTCAGACTTAGACAATTTCTTTAGATTTCTTATATTTGGTATGGGGTTGCACCCCTTCTTATTTAGACTTATGGTTCTTGTTAGAGTTTTGGTACCTTGACTTTCAGGTTCTAAGTTTTATTCCGCATTTGTTTGATTCATTAGACTTTTGTTTGGATGTTTATGGGAACTCCCTATTTCTTTCCTTAGCATTTAACCTTGCTTCCGTAACATTAAAAATGCCTTAGTTTTTGGTTGAGTTTGTTAGTTGGGTTGTAGTAATGGTTCTCCCACCGGAGGGTTAGTGTGGGTGTCAATCACGATGGTCTGAGTCGTGACACACATTTTCACATAATTTCTCTTCATCTTGAGTATTTTTCTTAAAATGAATAAAATATATCTTTTAATTTTAACACTATTGTAAACACATCATTTTGATAAGTATTTTGTGCAATTATTTCAGATTGACTTGTCTCAAAACTAATATAGAAATATATATAATGTGAATCGAGTGACAGGTTGGTGAGTATCGGACATTAACAAAAACATATTTAAGCCAGATATAGTTCCAAATATATTTGAAATCAACATAATTTTTTAACTAAATATGGTCTATCGAAAATGAAAGAAAATAATAATGTGCTTCGACAAGCGATGTAACTTCTTCAATCATACATATCTCACCATTGAAGATTTAAAAAATATTTTTGTTTTTAAATTAACCATAAAAATTGAATATTTTTAAGCATATTCAAATACTGTCAAAATTTATATTTCAATATTCCTAACCAATATATAAATGTTCCCTTGTTTCAATATTTAATAATGTACATCCTTGAATCAAAATATACTTTTTATTTTTAAAAAAACTCGATGAAAGAAATGAGTAAACAAATATGTTTGCGATATCTTTATGACCATTTTCTATGTACACTACTTAAATTTAAACCACATTAATATTTTTCCTAATAAGTTGGTCAACATTATACTAGAGCCATAAGTAAATATATTTCAAGATGATTCTACCTAACTTTTATCTAATATCCCATCATTTAGCGTTTTTCCAAAATAGTTCTTTCTAGCAATACAAAAATCTCTAATTCAAACTTATAAAAATATATAGAATTAAAATTTTCTCTATAAATAGGAGTCAATCCTAGGCAAGAAAATCACAACTACTACTGCTACTACAACAAAGCCATTTTAACCTTCATATCCAAACAAACACATTTCTCCTCCCCTTTAGCCATGACTAGAAATAAGTGAACTATGCTTTCATTGAAGATGATAGTAAAAGAAAAATCTCATATAATAAAAGACTGAAAGGGCTTTTGAAAAAATCTGATGAACTGAAAACACTTTGTGATGTTGAAGTGGCTACAGTCATATACGGCCCTTACAAAAATGAACCATATATATTTCCAAATAATGTTGTAGGCAACACTTTTATAAAGTTTAAGGAGTTGCCGACATTGGAGAGATCTAAAAACATGGTGACAAGAGAAGAGTTCACCATGGAAAGGATCAAGAAGTTGGAGGAACAACTTCAAAAAGTAAGAAAGGAAAATAGGGTCAATGAAATGACAAATGAGATGTATGAGGTCTTCGAGAGAAAAACTATTTCTGTTGACATGAACCCTCCCTATCTCAACGACCTACGTTGTGTAATAAAAAAGAATCTCAAACATGTATGTGAACTAATGATAAAAGAGGGTGATGAACAGGGTTCTACATCGAATGTCCCTCAACCCATTGTTGAACCAATGGTACCCAGTAGGAACAACTCTGAAGGACCAAGGTATCCTTCTCCTTTATTGTTTTCAGAAATGTTTCCTCCAATGGTTCAACAATTGTTTTCTCCAATGCCTCAACACATGGTTGTACGAAAAACACAGGGACTGACCCATCTAATGCCGTCAACAATAATGGATTCTCCGATTCCTTCACCAACGATAGATTCTCTGATGCCTTCACCAATGATTAATTCTCTGATGCCTTCAATAAATAGTGCTCCACCAATGTATTCTCCAGTGTCTCCTACAATGACACAACAAATGGAACCTTCAATGGATATCCCTTCAATTGGTATATCAACGTCAATGAATAACAATCAGAATTCCTCTGTTGACTTACCAGATAGTCCTACAATTTCTGGGTTGCTCAACTGGAAGGATGATGTTGTGATGACTTTATTGGATGATCCGTTTTTTAAAAATATTAATGTGCAGGATCCAAACCACACCAAAAAATTCTAAGGACCAATGTGTGTATTTTTAATTAGTATTATTTTCTATGTACATATTCTCAAATGGAGTATTTGTGTCGTTTATTATTTTTCATATCTAAATTGTATCATTGGACTCTCCGAATAAGTTTCCCTTCGTCCTCCTTTGAAGTGTCCTTCTGTCGTATTACTTTTGATTTGTTTCAAAGTTTGTAGTTTCATTCACTTATTAAATCGATGTCAATTATTTTAATGTTTATTAGATACTGATTTATATATTTTTCATTTATTACTATTATTATTGAAATGTTGTTGTGAGTAATTTTTTAAAATTACCTTTTATACACTTCAAAATCTAACAAACCAATTTACATATAGGGTAAAAATTTATTTTTAAACTTTCTGGTGTAAACTAGTAACACATCTAATATTAAAATTGAATTAAAAAGAATATAATTAATTTTCTTATTTAATATTCATATATTTTTTAAAAATATGGTGATAGTAATTCATTAATTTTGTGGCTTTTGTATGTTAAAAACTTCAACAGTTCAATTTTAACTTAATTTTTATATTTGATGTTTGCACTCCCAAAACATAGAATTAGATCATCACATTTATATTTTGGTTCCATTTTTCTCATTTTTTTCTCCCTTCGTGAAGTAGGGAAATTCTTCCTATGTTCGAAGTCTATTGGACAAATAAATGTATCTCGTGCATTAGGAATATAATTTTTTGTGTTTATTTATCAATTGGAAGACACAAATATTCAGATAAGAAATAAAAAATAAGGCAAGGGAGATGATAATATATTAATAGGTAAAAACTAAACAATGACGGTTAATTATATAGAAATTTTAATATAAAAATTAAGATTTACAAATATCCTAAGCTTACTGAAACATGTCGGTGAATGTTTTAAGCTTGTTAAAATATTTTTTTGTGATGTTCATTTGACCTGAATGAGCATGTTTATGTTGTGATAATTTTTCCCATTTGGCCATGTACTTTTAATTTGAACAACGGTTGGTCTGTATATCTATTTTTTGTTGTGCATATTCATGCGTTAAAGTATATCTTTTAGGTTTAATTTATACTTAGATCTTTCCCAATAGTTGTCTTTATTGTCAAATCGGGTGACTTGTCCAATTAATGATTTGCTAGAGACAAAGTCAATGTAAGATACTATGGATAGTTTGGTTGATAACAGGTGAATGATATGATCCAAATAAATTAAGTCAATTTTAAAATGATCCATGATATTGAGTGTTAAAATTTTCATTAAGTTTTTGTCATTCCTATAGAGTCTAATGCGTCAAGTTGGTATTGATAGTTGTTTTGTGTTTGGTTGACATTTTCTATGAGTGGTGACTAATTGTCTTCACCTTTTCATTTGTCGTACCCCAGAAGTGCTTATTGTCCTTAAAATGAGTATGTATGAATTACCTGAGAAATACATAATGGACAAGCTTATGATACTACGTGTGTGCATGTTGACATCTTCCTGAGATTGAGTGTTTGATTCTGAATCTTCAATCTCTAGTTTCATTTATACTATATATTTCGGGGATCCTCTTTTCCTGAGTTGACACATATAAATAGAAAAGGTGATTACCATTGTCAAATAGTTTTCATGAAATAATACATAGATTGTATGAATGATAATTGAGTTTAAATGTTGTCATGTGATAAATTGTCGCTTCTATGATTCAAGTTTGTGTCGAGTCGAATTCTTGCTAGGTAGAAGACTGATGTCTGAGTCTATATGATGTTGAAGTTTTGTACTCCTTGAGGATAAGAAGTAGTCTAAGTTTTTTTGTGATATGATAAGTTTGTATTTTACCTACTTGTCTGTTTCTAAGCTTAAACTATTGTGTTTTCAGAGAGAAAAAGGCATTTACGATGTTTAAGCCTTGGAAAGTAGGTTTTCATAATTTACAGGTGATCAAGTAGAAACAAATTAAAGAGGTTCAAAGCTGAAAGTAATAAAATAGTTTCTTACCATAAAGAGATGTTGATGTCTTCGCATGTCCACATGCGGCTCCGCATCACTAACTTACTGAATTGCAACTAGAGGAAGAATGGTCGCAGAAAAAGGTTGGTGTATGGTAAACAGATGCGGTTCAATTCTTAATATGGGGATGCATCTCACCTACATTTCAAATTAAGTCAGAAGCGACAATTTCACCATACTACTTGATATGGGAAATCATTTGTGACTGAGATAGCAAATGTAGTGATGCAGTGCGTGTGTGAGACCTAATTCTAATGACCCGCTTGGTTATTTATGGAAATTTTTGTAAAGTTATTATTTTACTCCTCACTATATTGGGCCCGAATCGAACTCAGATTTGTGTTTTGATGATTCCATTTTGTACAAAACATCAAGTATAGTCAATTTTCAAATATGATTTGTATATACAAGATTTCAAACAAATCCTGGTAGCCCTTTCGATGTTTTGAGAGTTGGCTGATTTTTCTGGTCCATGAGTTATATACCCTTCATGTTTGTGATAGGTCTTCTTCTTAAGTGACATTCACTCAAGCCGAGGCATGATCTCTAAAGCGAAGGGCAAGCTTTAGTGAGGTTAGGTTAAGCGAGCCAAAGGTTGCTTTAGTGGTGATCACTTAAGCATAGCCTGGTTTACAGAAGTGTGACCCCCACTTTAAGTGGGGTTCTCTTAAGGGAATCCTTAAGACATCTGAGAGGGATTTTTGCCTGCCATTTCAGGGTTTAACCCCAATTTTCTATTTTTTAGCTTTGTAAAATCCTTGTAGATGAATTTCAAAAATATTTCTTTGGGCTAAGCAATTTGGGTAAGCCTCTGTTACCCTAAAATTGCAATTTCCTTTAATCATTTATGGATTTTAACATCAAAAGTTGGCGTAATACCTAGAAATTTTTTAAGCTAAAGCCCGAACCATTCTTAATTTACATGTAAGGTTGTATCAGATTTTTTTTCATATTGATCATAGGCATAAAATTTAATTTTTTAATATGGAAATGGTTTTTTATATGAATTAAAGTCACAAGAACCCCCTAGCACAGAGTTGATTTGGAAGCTTTCTTAACGATTAAGTTTTGACATAAGATTCTACATAATTAAACTTCAAACTACGATATCTCTCAGCACAAAATGAATTAGGTGACCTATGGCCTATTCAATTACATTTGTATGAGTCTCCTTTCCAACGCCACCAAGTTTGCCTCATTTCGAGTTTGGATTAAAAAGTTATGGCTATTTTATCGGAGAATGTCATATCACAGTTTCTGAGTCAATTCCTACTGATTGCTTCTATGGACCGTACATATTTCGATGACCCGTACTATCAACTTATAGAAATAAACTTTAGAGAAGTAAAATGTTGGGGTCCAATTCCTACGGAACCATTCTACGGGCCGTAAGAACTTCTACCAGCCATAGTTTGGATCAGTAGAATGTATTTTTTAGCCTAAATTTTTTGTATAAATTCTACCGATTGCCTCTACGGTTCGTAGAAACTTCTACAAGTTACAAATTGGAACTGTAGAATGCAATTTGAGCCTTAAAATTTAGTTGAATTCCAAAAATAGGATTTACGATTCGTAGAACATACCACAAACCATAGATGGCCCCGTGAATGGTTTTTGTCACCTTTTTCAAAAGGGTAAAATTACTTTTCCCATTCATTCTAAACTTAAAACCTGACTTTTAACTCTAAGTTAAGGTTTAAAACAGTGTTAGATGATCTTTTATATTCACTAACACTCCAAGTCATTAGAGCAAGGTTCCAAGAGGAAAAAAGCTAGAGTTCGAGCGTTCTTCGAGTTTTCACTGATATCGCCAAGTAATTTGTTCTTCTAGGTATGTGAGGCTATCATGGTGATGGACTGAGTTCATCTTCACGCCCTACATCTACTTTCTATCAGTAAAGAATTATGTAGGGTTACATCCTTAGTTTTTATAATTCTTGTGATGAGTTTCGTTGTTGAGTTCTATATCTTGCATTGAAATTCTTGATTTGATTGTTCATTTCAATTTTTTAGCATGAACCATATTACTGAGTTATTATTTATTTATTACCGAGTTAACATTGACAATCAACATTGAAACATCAGTTTAGAGCATAAAATAGGCATTTGAGGACACTTATACTATCAAAACAAATCCCTAAATGAGTCAAAATCTCGGACTCATCAACACTCACCGCAACTCAATTCCAATATGAAAACAACAATTCAAGATGCAATATGTAAAGCTTTTAAAACAGTAGATAACAACTCAAAATGTATAAAAATACAATAACATACTATTTACTCTTATTTTGGAGATTCTCTAACCGACAACCATCACTATGAGATCCATGATGATACAACGTCTCACCGACGCTGCCAGAACTATCCTATACTTTGCCAAGGTATAGGACACCTCAACTAAGTGGATCCACTAAGCTCTGCCCAAAGGCACTTAGGATTCATCTAAAAAGTATGACCTCGTACCCATGTTGTCATACATGATTTTTGAGATAATTACTCAAAATAACCTATTAAAAGAGGTAACTGCTCTAAAATATCTTTGAACCCATTAACTCATTTAGAAATCAAAGTTTCTCTTTTCTCAGTGTAAAACTGATACCTTTGGAAATACTTAGTTCTCTTGTACTCTAACTCAGTCTGTTTTTGAAAATTCTTTCTCAAAACTATATTAAAAATCATATTGTGATGTGATAATTGTTGACTCGGTAAGTCATACTTCATAAACATTGATGGCATACTCGACTGTCATACTAATCATGTTTTAAAACTCTCTATCAAAACTCATCTTTGTTTTCTAAGAAAATCAGTTTAAGACAAAAATATTTGCAAATAAAAGATTCTCAAAAGTTATAACTCATAATAGGGTTCATGCTGAAATATAGACATGAACAAATCAACTCAAGGATCTCAATAACAATATAAAAAACTAAATACTCAGAAATCAAGAACTCAAAACTCAATGATACAACTAATCTCAAGAACACTCAATTCATAGGGTTCATGTTGAAATATAGGAATGAACAAATCAACTCAAGAATATAAATGCATAATATATAGCAATTCAATAATTAGGAATATAATATCAATTGAAGAAGGAACTCAAGAACTCAAAATCAACTCATCTAAAGAATACTCAAATCTAGGGATAGAATCCTAGATTACTCTTTTACTGATTTAAAAGTAGATGTAGGGCGTGAGGACGAACTAGTCCAACACTATGATAGTCTTACATTCCTGGAAGAACAAGGTTCTTGAAGAATCTTGAAGAAGAACTTGATTAGAAGTCTTGAAACCCTTGTTTTAGGGAGAGAAATCAAGAAAACCTTTCTTGAGATTCTTGAATTAGTTTTTTGAAATCTCTCTGTTAAAAAATTATGGTTTTCATTAGTGATTCATACTTTTAGGGAAGAATTTTATTTGGAGAGAATGGAATTCTTTGATAAGGGATTACCTTGAAGAAGAATCTTGAAAAAGTTTGAAAGAATCTTGAATGAAAGTCTTCTACTTCGATTTTTTTTTCTTAGTGTTTTGCCTTAGGGTTTGAGAGAGAAGAGAACAGGGGATTAAGAGATGAAAATTTGATTATTTTGGGCCTTTAATTAGTCAAGAAATTCATTTAGGATTTTCTTAGAGGTAAAAAGACAAAAATGACCCTTTTTAATATTTTCTAGTCGGCTAATTCGTCACTGTATTGTATCAGATTACTAAAAGGGTCATAACTTTTAATTCAAAACTCGGATTGTTGCAAAATTTGTGGTGTTGAAAAGAACATTGAAATACCATTAGTTTGATAGGAAACGGTCCACATAACTCTTTATATTATAAGAGATTTATCGTTTAAAGTTGACCCAAGTAGAATCATAAATAAAAACTTAATTGGTATGAAAGCGTTCAACTGAACTTTGTGCTAGAGGATTCTAGTGACCTTAATGCATATCCAAATTCATTCACGCACTAAAGAATTGACATTTACACATATGGGAAATGTAAGAATCACCCAGTACGATCTTATTCATAAATGAAGAATGATTTGGTTCTTCACTTAGAAATTTTCGGGGTGTTACGAATTCTATGAACTAATGCTATGAGTTTGAAAGAAGATTAGAATTACCAATGATACCCAACTTATCCATGGTTGTTGGGCTTTATTGAGCAAGCAATTGTACCCCTATTTAATATCAATGCAAACCTCCACACCCCTAGATTCAATCTAAATTGTCTAACCCATTGTTTTCTTTAGTTAATTGTTCATAATCAATTCCAAAGTTTCTTGATTAAATTTTGTGGTATGATCCACCCACTCACGTTAATCACTACAATGAATTAGTCACATCTTAATTTCCTGTTTGAATTTTTATCATTACATCATTCCTTGTGGGATTGGACACGACTCTTAGTTGAGCAATTTTACTAACAACGACTACTTACTCTTCTAATATTTTTTAGAGTAATTTAAGCGTTATCAATTGATTACTCACAAAATGTCAATTTTCAATTTAAAAAGATAAAGCATCTACTTTTAAATCTTAAAAGATGATAAACAATAGTAAAATTGAATAAAACATCTACATTTACACATAAAAATTACAAGTTGTACTTTTAATATGTATGCAGTTTTATATATTGTTCAAAATACAAATAATTAGATTTATTTAGTTAGAATCCATGGGTAGTGTAGCACATGTTGAGAAGGAGAAGAAAGAATTAGCTAAAGATGTCCACCGGCTTGCTCGCTTAGGAGTTTGCCTTACAGACACATCAGATGGTGGTGTGATAGTTTAGCATGTAAAAATCTTCATTGGTAGCAGAGGTTAAGGAAAAAAAATTATAATTGACATTTTGTGAGTGATCAATTGATAACGCTAAAATTACTCTAAAATTATTAGAAGAGTAAGCTAAGCAGTCGTTGTCACTAGAATTGACCAACTAAGAGTCGTGTCGAATCCCACAAGGAGTGATGTAAGGATAAAAATTCAAACATGAAATTAAGATGCGAATAATTCATTGTAGTGATTAAAGTGAGTGGGTGGAATATTGCTTGCTTAGGAGTTTTTTCCTTAACATTCGCTACCAATGAAGATTCTGATACATTCTGAACTATCACACCACCATCGGACGTGACTGTAAGGCAAACTCCTAAGCGAGCAAGCCGGTGAACATCTTTAGCTAATTTTTTTCTTCTCCTTCCCAACATGTGCTACACTACCCATGGATAGTCTGTTGAGGGTGTCAACCACTACATTGGCCTTAACCACATAAAAATTACAAGTTCTACATTTAATATGTATGAAATTTTACTTTTAATAGTTACAATATTTAATTATAAGTTGTACATTAGAATCCATCCTTTCATCACGACCTAATCAACGTTAATAGTATTTCCCGGCTATCGCTGACAAGCTCGTTGTGGTTTGCTATAGGAATCCGTACTGTCCTATCGCTCCATTTAAGCCTCGTCTGAGTTTGATAAATTCTCAAGAATCTTAGTGAGCGAAGAAAATGGGATACAATATTCTTTCATTTTACAACCCTAGACATGGTAGATACAAGCCCGAAAGAGATAGACTCGATGTTTGGTAGGCTAACTTGAGCGGAGCTGAGGCTTAAAAAAACCTACGGTTTCAGAGATAATCTGCTACATGGATCTGTTACTTGTACTTAAGTAGTATAGCTAGGGTCATTCTTTTTGTTACTCCTTATTTATGTCAATATTGCTGATATTTCGTTGTTCAAATGAAAGTACCCATGTGCATTCTTTATTCACGGTGTTTACAAGAAAGAAAATGATTTGATTTTTCCGTTCACTATTACAAGAAAGTAAAAATAGAATGGAGGGAGTAAGTTATTAAGGGTGTTTTTAGAAGGACAAAAGATATTGCCTCCGGTTTATTTGACTTATCATGTCTTTCTTTAGGCGTTTCTTATGAAAATATTAGCAACTTAAAAGTGAAATTTGTCTAAAGTATCCTTATTTATCTTCAATCTCAATTTAATACTACTCTCTTTTTCACCATATCATATCATCATATCATTTCATATTTTATATTATATTAAAAGTGGGAAGCTCAAAACTACAAACATGAATTACCATTTTACCCCCAACACTAAATAAAATGTTATAATAAATATATTTAATTAATTAAATACTAAATAGTAATTATATCATATTCTACTAAATACTAAAGGTGGTTTAAAGACCCGAACCGTCGTTAGTTAGGATAAACAAAACGTCGGGAAAATATTGGGCCAATCATCCCGCCAGAGTGGGCCAGATGCCGCTAGCTTGAAACTCTGAATGTATGCATATTTTTGTCTAGAATAACTGTTGGTGTGAAAGATACATGTACTTGGATGCTATGATATGATTATGTTCACAATATGTTTGTCTGGATTTCGATGTGTGCAATATGCTAGCCTAAAGGTTCGAAACTGTGCGAGTCATAATTGCCTGAGTTTTGTGAATTTGATGTTGGGAAGAGAGTCATCACTGGGTTAGGTGCAAGGGTCTAGATAAACTACGATGTGATTCATAAAGAAAAATTTGGACGTGTGTTGGGATTGTCTATAATCGTGTGAGTTTATGGGCATATTCGGAAATGTGTGTGGTTGTGGTGTTGAATTATGGGAAGGGATTCTGGAGTATGCACCGTTGTGTTGACTTGGGGTAGACAATGACTATCCTTGCGATGAGGATTATCCTAATAAGATGGTAAATACACCGCTTGGAGATCATCTTACTAGCCTTAAGACAAGAGACAAATTTACCCCTAGGCAATGAATTTCCCCCCTTCCACTCTAAGATAGGCTCATTTGGAAATTGCAATCTAACCACCCCAGTCCTACAATCGATAGGGGCATAATATGCATGCAACCAATCCATACCCAAAATCACATCAAAGTCTAATATGTCTAACTCTTACAAATCCACCAAAGTAACTCTATGGGATAAGGAAATAGGAAATCTCCTATAGACTCTCTTAGCCACCACCGAGTCACCAACTGGTGTAGAGACCGAAAAAGGTTCTACTAGCACTTCGGGGAGTATATCAAACTTCATGGCCACAAAAGGTGACATAAAGGGCAAATTAGCACTAGGATCTAACAAGGCATACACATCAATAAGAAAGACTTTTAACATTCCAGTCACAACATCTGGGGAGCTCTCTTGGTTACGTCAGGATTAAAGCGCATAAAAGTGGTTTTGCTTTGGGGCATTGGAATTTGAACCGCTTGGAGGAACTTGATTTCCCTTTCTTCCTTTAGCCGCAAGTGTTGGACAATCTCTCATTTTTTATCCACTCTTCCCGCAACTAAAACACCCATCGATGCCAACTAGGCACTTACCATTGTGTTTTCTTCCATATTTTGCACAATTAGGCCTAGCCACATAAGAACCACTACTACTTCCTTGAGATTTAGGGTTGGAAACCCTATCCTTGTTGACCCTTGGAGCACTAGAGGAACCTTGGTTGGAA
Source organism: Solanum piurae (assembly GCA_029582685.1). Taxonomy (NCBI): domain Eukaryota; kingdom Viridiplantae; phylum Streptophyta; class Magnoliopsida; order Solanales; family Solanaceae; genus Solanum; species Solanum piurae. The sequence goes on from JAJOOO010010253.1 coordinate 21,502, forward strand.
AACTTTTGTCTAAAATTTGGCCGACCTTGTCCATCAGACCTAGCATTGGAGAACTTCCCATCACCGGTCCTAGCTCTTTTCACCTCCCTATTCTCATCCTTGAGTTTCTCCTCCTCAATTTGTTGTGCATGGACCATGAGACGAGAGATGTCCATGTCACCAATGAGCATGGTGGTATGAAACTCTTTCACCACAATATCAGAGATACCCATCACAAACTTATTCATCTTAGCCCTCGAATCCGCAACCATAGATGGAGAATACTTAGACAATTGAGTGAACTTTAGGGCATACTCCTTAACACTCATACTATCTTGACGTAGGTTAATGAACTCTTCAATCTTTGCTTCCCTCAACTCTATGGGAAATAATTTATCAAGAAATGCGGATTTGAACAATTCCCATTCCACTGATCATACCATACTTGAGAAACATCTTTTAGTTGGTAGGCGGCTACCTCCGCCTTCTCTTCCAAAGATACCCCTATATTAGCAAGAACTTCTTAAACATCGTCGATGAACCTTTGAGGATCCTCTTCCATTTTAGAGCCATAAAATTCGGAAGAGTTCATTCGAGCAAAATCCCTAACCCTTGAAGCAGTCGAATTCACATTAGGATTTATCGGAGCTACAATATATATATTGGCTTGAGCCTCCAAAACTTGGGACAACATTTGAAAAACCAAACTAACCTCCACATTCAACATAGTCGAAGGAACAAGAGGGGCTTGAGGAGGAGCTTCTTGATTCACATTTTCCTCTTCCATCATTCTAGCATTACCTCTTCGTGTATTCATATCCTAAAGACACAAGAGAAGGATTAGGAAAGAGAAATCTTCTAGAGTTAAACTCTAAGGCACGACTGAAGAGTAATGAAAAAGTGAGATTTCTTAAACATCTTGTAGCCTCTCATTCATAAGTGTGGCGCGCTTCACACTCATGAACGAGACTTTACTAGACGTGGCTGATAAGACATCATCCTAGAATCATTCTAAACCTTGTGCTCTGATAACCAAGTTTGTCACGACCCAGGGGTACCCCCTAGATGTAACATGGCATATATAACCTCGAAGGACTCCATACAAGCCCCTTAGAATATCATAACATAAGCAATAGAACAATAAGAGTAAAAATGCATTTCCAGACAAGTCTAAACTTTTCATTCAAAGAAAAGTGGAAGTCTAGACTCTAAGTCTCAACAAAGCCATCTATTATAACATTCGAATGAGAAAAAGGGACACAGCCCGTACAACAGAATCCGAAAAGAAAATACAAGAAATGAACTACTAAGAGATAATATCTGCCCTCGAATCATGTGGACTGACCAACAAGCTAGGAGAATAAGAAAATCCAAGATTTTAGCCACAATTATGAGCACCTTGAGAAACGGACTCTACACTTGGGAATTTTTTTAGGAAAAGTAGGTGTTAGTACAAAGATGCACTAAGTATGATAGACATGCATAAAAACATTGAAAACATACTAAAAGGGTCATTTTAGTAGAATGCATGCAATTTACTAAGTTAAAGCATCATTGTGAAGATAATGGAAAATCATAAGTCATCAGCATAGTCAACATTTAGATCATCATAACATAAGAAGAACATATCATAAATACCCTCAAAGCATACTTGTGCAATGCATGAATAAGACCCCATAAATCTCACTCATACTAACTAAAGCTTCTTGAGTAGCTATAGTTCATAATTCATATTCTTGTTCATATTGTTGTCATAGTGGGATTAAGCCTTAACCGACATAGACCATGTGAGCTAACATGGAATCTGGTGTCTACCCCACACTAAAAAGGGGTTGTCCTACTTGCCAAAGGTAGAACCATACTCTTATCTTAGGTGGATCCACTAGGTAAATAACCTATGAGGGCACATAGTTTATGGGAGAGGGAGATTGCTACTAGAAACCCGACCTCTACTAATGGGAGAGCTTCCATCTCATGAGACCTCTTCTAAAAACCAGCCTCTACTAGCGGGAGAGCTTCAATCTCATTGTCAATATCCACTCGGTGCTAAGAATCAATTCCCATTGAGTACATAATAAGTCTTGACTTAAGTTCATATTCATGGAAGAATGTCTTGACACTCAATCCAACATAATTCATAAGATAGCTCATTATCGTGTGTGAAAATAACCTTTCACCGTCCATGTCTACATATAGATTCAATAGGTAAGAAAGCCTTTCAACCCTAGAATCATCATATTGTGAGAGAACCTTTCACATCATATATATTCATGCATACGTGTGTATATGAGAATAACCTTTCAACAACACCACAACTAGATCATAGTCATATTCACTTTACTCTCAAAGTGTTCTTAAAGCATTTACCAAACTTCATAATTCATGCATAATATCATAATTTACCTTTCAAGGATCAAAGCTCATATTGCATCAACACATCTAGAACTCACTACATGAGACATGGATAATTAAATAATTCATGTAGTTAAATTAATACAAGCATAATCTCATAATATCCTTCTTTCATCCACAAATCCACATCACAAGATCATATTTGGGAAATATGGGAATTTCATGGGTTCTTGGGGATTTTTAACATAGAAAAAGCCATAATAAATCATCAATCCAATCACAATATAAAGTAATTCAAGCATTAGAATCGTTTTTGAAAGGAACCCATTGTTTTGGAATCAAACCCTAGCTTTTGGGGGATTTATATCTTTGAAATTGGTATTTTCAAGGGGCTCCATGGATGAAGGCTATCCATGGATGAAGAGCTACCATACATTAGCAATGAAATCCAATTAATTTGAGAATAAAACCTTGCTCCTTTAACTCTAGCTCCAACTTCCTTCTTCTACTTCCTTGAAGTTCTAGAGATATAATTTTCTTTGGAGAGGATGAAATTTTGGGACTAGCTTTGGGTTTTAGAAATAATGGGGTAGTTGACCTATTTTAGTGATATAAAATCCTTATACAGGTGATCTAATTTAGGCTAAAAATACCTCACTTAGTATTAATTAAAACTGGAAAACCCCAAAGTACCCCTAAGCTTAACTACCAAAAAGCAGTCCCTGAACCACGGACCCTTGACCTACGGACCATGTATGGAACCACTAATCGTCATGGTTGAGCGTGGTTCATGGTCAGAGAACTTGGCCCTCACCCACGAGACCCTCACCTACGGATCGTGGTTGGTCCCACGGCTCGTGCTGGTGAAACGTGGGTCGGGGTTTAGAGAGCCTCATATGCAGGCTTGACCTACGACCCCCCTCACCTACGGGCATGGATTGAACCCACGAGGCGTGGGTCCCCTTCGTGGTCCACTGCCAGGCATTGTTCTAGGGTCTTTCTAAACGACCCATGGTTGGTCTTTGGGGGTCATACCTTAACATTCTAACACTAAACCCTTTTATTTTTAAGTACGGGAAGTTACGTTAATGACTCTAACCCTCATGGTAAGCTCTAGTTTAGCCTACTAGTTTTTGGGGTGTTACAGTTTATGAATTGTGTGTTTAGGGGGATGTGAACTCCCCAGATCTAGATGGTAGGGTGAGGATCATCCCAGCGAACAGTAGGGAGGATGACATAGAACTCTCTCACCCTGATGGAGTGTCCAGCAGGGGGAGCCTATGTTAGTGGGCCCAACCAAACTCCATCAGACGAGCATAAAATGCGGGCGCCTTCTCCTATAGGTTCCACAAATGGAAACCCCTCTCATAGCAGAGCTTGGTATTCCAGTGATCGTGGTATCTTTCCCGACTGACAACATCAGGAAACCAGACGAAAGGCAGAGTCTCCTCGTTAATACCACCTATTTTTAGTCAAGCCTGCAAAGATTATGAAACCGACACATTAGGACTCTATGTGATTAGACAATACTGGGCTAAGAAAAGATTTTTTTTGGATTTCAGTGGCAAGGGGCCACTTCCTCCACTGAATCCCGCCACATCGGCCCAAATCTCGCCACAGCAGGATGAGGGAGGTTGCCATAATGGGATGAAGGCCGCGATCATGGCATCCCTTCTTCCCAAAAACCTCATTTTCGCCCCCGAACCGTCGTTAGTTAGGAAAAATAAACATCGGGGAAAAACTAGGCCAATCATCCCGCCAGAGTATGCCAAATGCCGCTAGGATGGCGGCGCTCTAGTGGGATAGTTCGTGCCAGGGCAGGATAGTCGAAAAAAGAACATAAAATAACGCAAAACTTTATTTTCTTATTTTTCCCAAAATACCAAAATGAGGAGAGAATCACCCCAGAGACCCTCAAAAGGCTTCTCTAGGCATGGGAAGGAAGGATAAAGACATTCCTAGCATAAGGATGTCGATAGCTTGCATAATTCCGGTCAAAATCCACTGTCTCATCGTCCGAAAACCAGGACTTGGAGCTACAATCCCTCCGTGACTGCTTGGCGCCCAAGTAGGCTAGGTTTATTAATTGAGTAAAATGTACTAGTATACTTATTTGATAACAATAATAATAATAATAATAATAATAATAATAATAATAATAATAATAATGATAATAATATTAATAATGATAATAATAATGATAATCATAATGATAATGATAATAATAATGATGATAATAATAATAATAATAATAATAATAATAATAATAATAATAACAACAACAACAACAATAACAATAATAATAATTATTATTATTATAGTAAAAATATTGTTAATAATAATAATAATACTTTACTACTATTAAAAGTACAAAAACATAAGTTTAAAATAAAATAAGTGCAAAAATATACATTAAAATTAATCAACATTACTACCTCTAATCTAAATACTGATTATATATTATTTTTGTACCAAAATAATAAATTTACCATCTAATAAATGACGAATAATCAATTAAATGGGAAGTGACCACATATTAATCAATTAATTACGTTTATTGAGAATCTCAAAGTTTAGAAAAATAAAATTTGAAATGTTCATATTCATCTTACCTATTCAATTGATTTTTTCTTTATTTATTTGTTTATTCAATTCATCAAAAACGTATGCCTCCTCTAGCTATATATATTCCAGATGTATCCACATTTTCTATGGTTCATGTGTTTTTTATTTGTCAGATTATTAGATCCTCAATTGTATTAGAAAATATTGTTTTAATTTTTTAGTCGATTTTCCTTTAATAGTTATTTTAACAGTATTTGACAGCTAAACTTTTTGGACGCTATTTACTGTTCTAGCAATAAAAAATTAGACAAGGATATATAATCAAGGTTGAATGTGAGAATGAGTTCCCGTAATTTTATAACACGCTTGAATAAAGTGAGTTTGTTGAAATTAAATTGTTTTCTACACCAATATAATTGTAATAATTTTTTGTGTGTATGGTATTTTATGATTAATATTTTCTCCTTATATTTTGTAATTCATAATATTAAAAGGCATAACTTTAGATGCACCGAGTATTTGACATTATTCATACTATACCTTAGAAATAAGCAATATATATGATGCTAAATTTTTATGTATTTCCATCCACCCCCCTCACCCCCTCTCTTTATATATATATATATAGAATGTCAAACAATATTGCGTGTAATACTATAGTCTTATAGTTGGATTACAAAAAGGCTCTATAAAAGTTAAGTGACATTTTCTTCTATTTAATTTATTTTTAAGATATTTAAAAAAAAGTTAAGTCACTAAATTATTAAAAATCTTTTTTTTCCCACTACATCACTAGACTCTTTTTGTTCTTCAATTACACATGCCAACACCAAAATCTTCAAAAACAAATTTATTTATAACTTCATAAAAAAAAAAAGTAAAAATGACTCTTTGTTAAATTTTGGAAATACTATGTACAAACAGACACATCATATGCAATCACCATCTGATCACATTTTCAATCCCCAAGTCCAAATTCTTCATAGTTTCAATTTTATAGAAGTAAATATAATGTAAAGATGTCACATACCAAGGCATTAACAATGCAAGATCATTTTGTAATTTCAGTTAAAGCTTATCATGGGGTGAAATAAGAAGAAGAAATAAAATAAGGATCGTGAGTTGTATAGTAATTTTGATCTAAAGCTACGTGAACTCTTGATAAATATAATTTTCTTCTTATGTTCTTTAGCTTTTTGTATTGGAGCCTTTTAAGTTTATATTAAAAGTTAAAATACTATGGGGTCGTTTGGTAGAGTGTATTAAAATAATGCTAAATAGAGTGTATTAGTAATGTTTGCATTAGCAATGCATGTATTAGTTATGCTTGCATTAATTACACATAGATTATTTTTATAAATTGTTTGGTTTGATGCATTAAAATTAGAATGCATTGCATTAAAAAAAATTACAAAGATACCCTTCACTATTATGGTGGAAAAGATATTAACAATAGATATTGAGGGGTAATTGAATCTTTAATTGAGTTAATGCATGCATTAAAATCATTGCATTGCTAATACCTAGAGATCAATGGTATTAGCAATACACACCTTATTACACAATAGAGTGTATAACTAATGCAAGTATTAGTTATACATAAGTTGGAAAAGAGTACCAAACAAGGTATTGGTGTAATATACCACAAATAAAATAAATTACAGGTGAAATAAAATGACAAAAATGAATAAATAAATCTTTAGGCTGAGCCACAGACATCTCGCTCTCTTTAAGGAGATTCAAGCACAGTGCGACATAATTTACACCGATCCAACAGTATCACTCTCGACTTGTCCCCTCCAGGATACAACAATCCAAGAACGTCATACAATTCAACCAACTCCGGATTAGTTGAAGAGTCCAAAGCTCCACAACAATAACACATTCCTTCAACATATAATTATTCTCTTATGTATATAGTGAATATAGTTGAAGACTTATAATATTTTCTGTCTCAACTCTCTCTTTCACTACACTATCCTCAATATAAACTTCTCATCTTTCTTACATTATTTTTTCCTTCTCATCTTCTTGAGATATTTCACAAAGGAAGAAACACCACTATTTATAGGTGAAGAAGATTTCCATATAATCAATAAGTAGAATGAGGGGTAGTAATGCGGGTATATGAATGTGATAGATGTTATTTATGTTACAAGAAACTAATGGACATATGAGTTACAAGAAACTAATGATCATGTGAGTTACAAGAACTAATGGTCATATAGGTTACAAAAACCAATAGTCATCTTTTACCACAATTTATACTCACTAACATATACACTTAATATTTTATTTTAATAATAAAATGCATATACACCAACATTCCCCCACTCATTTTAATATTAAATTAAGAGAGTATTTCATAATTTAGATGAAGGTAGATTGTTGTGCATAATGAAGGTGTGCTTTGCATTGAACATTCATTTAGTAAAATAATAACCTTTACTCTAGAGTCAGTAGTGGTCTCAGACTTAAATTATGTCTGCTTAGGGAAAATAAAGTATTACTGCTTACATACAATAATCAAGGTGTTCACATAAGCTTTAATAGCCAACATTACCACTTTGTGCTATTCCAGTTTCATGAGTGTTTTTGAGAACAAACTCATTCTCATAGAAAGCAACCTACTTTCACACTCACACCGGGTGAAATCTGTCAAGGATGCTCCTATAATTTGACACCCCACTCATACGAGATACAAATTTTCATTAAGAATTCACGACTTAACCTTCACAAATCATTATAGGATAAATGAACTCACATCATAAGGATTGAATAAAATTAAGAATAGTGCATTTTACAACAAGTCATCATATGATTCGTTCTTCTCATTGAACCTGGTTATAGGATCTCTAGTCCCCAAGTTGGGTTTACTCATATATGACTTAGAATTTATTCGCTTCAATTTCATCCCCCTCGATGTGCTTCAGACTCTTTATCTTGCTAAGGCCTTAGTTTATGAATTTGCAAGATTATCACAAGTTTAACAAAATTAATATTGATGGTATACCAGGGATCAATATGATCGCACAATATTGTGTTTTCTTCTCATGAGTCTGAATTTACCATTATAATAACGATTTTGTATTCAACCATTATATTGATTCTATCACAATTAATCAAAATTATAATTAAAAAAATTTCTCAAAATAAAGTGTTTGATATAGTAAAATCAATTCACTTTTTCACTTGTTGAAGCTTAATTTTTTTACTTCAACCTCCATAGTAGATAAGGAAGCAATATAATTTGCTTTTCTCACTTCCAACAAATAGCACCAATATTCTCATCTTGTTTGCTTGTACCTACTAAGTACTTTTTCTGCAAACATAATATCAAGTTAGGCTGTTTGTCACATAGCTCATATTTTAATTAGGCTAGCAAACTCTTTTTTTTTGTCACAAGTTTCTCACACAATTGAACCACTAGGAGTTGCAAAACTCACACAACCAACAAAATTGTATTTCACAATTATTTCAATATTATGTGACTTGACAAGGAAAATTTCATCACATGTTTATGATATCTTTTCATTTCAAGAAAGAAATTTTTCTCACCCAATATTTTATAACAAAATGGCTACTCAACATGTTTTTTATAATTTATTTATATAACTCTCATGTTAGAGCCAAAAACCATCTCATTATAGCATACCAACAACATGTGATTTATTTCACAATAAATATATGCACTTGTAATATGGTTTTTAGAGCATTTTTCAAAGATGCAAAAATCATTTTCTTTTTTACAATGACTTTTTCCTCATTTCATGAACCCCCACTATTTTAAGAATTTAAAGAATATTTTTTCATGAAAAATTGTATCACTTTATTCATAAAATTTTACGTAAAAGGTTTTTTTTTCCTTTACCTTTTCTACACTTGAATTGAGCAAGTAGAAAAACACTTTACCGTACACCTCTTCTCTTTCATCTCTTGAAGAGAGCGACATTGAGTGGAATTATGTTGAGATTCCAATCTTGATATCCGCACTTTTTTTAAACTGTAAAAATAACAGTGAATCTCCTTAAATTTGTTGGTGTAATATACCACGAATAAAATAAATTACAGTTGAAATAAAATGACGAAAATGAATAAATAAATCTTTAGGCTGAGGCATAGATATCTCGCTCTCTTTAAGGAGATTCAAGCCCACTGCGGCATAATTTACACTAATCTAACAGTATCACTCTTGACTTGTTCCCTCCAGGATACAACAACCCAACAACGTCGTACAACTCAAGCAACTCCGAATTAGTTGAAGAGTCCAAGCTCCACAACAATAACACTTTCCTTCAACATATACTTGCTCTCTTTTGTATTTAGTGAATATAGTTCAAGACTTAGAATATTTTCTTTGTCTCAACTCTCTCTTTCACTACACTAATCTTAATATAAAATTCTAATCTTTCTTACATTATTTTTTCCCTTCTCATCTTCTTGAGATACTTCACAAAGGAAGAAACACAATTATTTATAGGTGAAGAAGTCTTCCATATAATCAATAGGTAGAATGAGGGGCATTAATGTGGGTAGATGAATGTGATAGATGTTACATAAGTTACAAGCAGTGACAGATTCAGGATTTTGAGGTGTTGGGTGCCACATTTTATGAATAATAGCGTGATTTCAAATTTACATGGGAAAACTCTAATAGCCCGTTTGGCCCCAAAAGTGTTTATTGTTTTTTTAAAATGAGGTATTTGATCATATTTTTAGGAGAAAACGAGTGTTTTTGACAAGTAGCAAAAACTCTTTTTAAAAATCTAAAAGAAATAGATTTTCCTTGAAAAAGTGCTTTTGATTTATTTTTTTAAATAGACTTTTTTATTTGGTTAATAAAAATTACAATTGGATATGGCTGATAAAAATTAATAACCATTATCAATAGAAATTAAGAAATGTTTTTAAAAAAAAATTGGCCAAATACAAATTGTGATTTATAAGTATTTTTAAAATTGATTGGAAATAAATTTCATTTTATAAACCTGTTCAAACAAAGTATAAAATTTTATCATTAATTTTTAAAATTAGCATACTCAGCATGTTGGTTTGTTTTAATATTAATATTAAAGGATGTCATGGGTTCGAATCTAGTCAACCTTAATTTTTTTTTGTCAAATAACAAAAAGGCGTGTTATTATATTTGTAAGAAAAAATATAGAAAAAATACATAAAAACCCCCTGAACTTGGCACGGAAACTTACTTTAGTACTTAAACTACACGGGTGTTTATATACCCCCCTTAACATCTTTTATGTGAATTATTTTCAACCCTCCGAACACCAGCCTTGTGCGCGTGTTGTTACAGCTTAGAACGGCGCGTTAGTCATCTTTTAACATTTTTTAAAATTAAATTTGCCCCTCCAACGGTAATATCCGACCCATTACCCATTTGAAGAACAATCTTCACTTTTGAAGAACCCTAAATACCTCTTCTCCCTCACCAACCCAATCATCCAAAAAATGGTGACCTAATTCATT
>JAJOOO010010254.1:0-38366 GCA_029582685.1 Solanum piurae
AATTCAAAAACCAATTAGGAATTGGTCCTGCAAATATCTTTACACATTTTTTTATAAACCACGTATGTTTATGTCTATCATTATTGTAATAGAGGACTTTATCAAAGGCCTGAATATAGTCCAAGTATGTGAAACTCATAGCGATTTTGTTTAGGCTCATCTGCCTTTCTTTCATAGTGGAGATACCCCAATCTTCAACAGATATAATCTATTTAATTATCATTTTCAAGAAGTTATAAATATTCTCACTGGTATTGTAGCCTGAAAAGTGATGAAATTCAACACTACCAGTGCTTATCAGAATGGTCTCACAACAAGATCGGGTTTTGTATGACTCACCCGGGAATTATAATCCGTTGATTAGGTACCACTGAAATATCTTCCAGGATTCTTCTTTTCTCTGAATTTTAGAGTTTTCTAAAAGAAATATCATTTCTTTATTGATAACTTTTCATAAGACTTGATATCATCATTCTCTTATTTAGCTATTGATGCAAAAGTATCATCTCTCTTTTGAGACAAATATGCAGGTAGTTTTGCATATATCTTCCAGATATATTGAAGATGAAGCCTCACTTTTAGAGAATTTTGAGTTTATCAAACTCCTTCTTCCCATTTGTATAACTGGGGAGTTCGAAGAGGATCCGTAGGACGATCCTGGGCATGTTGTTCCCCTTGTATTATTATTCCTACCTCTGCCCTTGGTAATCCAAGGAGGGTCCATCCTGCAAACATAACACTTTGCTTTATTTGGACATATCATAATAGTCACTGTAATAATTATCTTCATCAATATCAACAATTTCTTCATAATCATGTGTAGAGAAATCTTATATAATAATAGCGTTGATAATTTCACATATTATTAATTCATGTAGGTCTTTATTAAGAGGAATAATCTTAAGAATAGTAACTAAAGTATTTTCATTAATAAAAGTTGTATAAAAACTCATTATGAATTTAAATATTCTCGAGATAGAAAATTCGGAAGAGAATTATCACTTCCTTTTTTATATTGAATCTCGAAATTAAAAGGAGCTAATTTGGCATGTCACCTAGCAAATATTAATTTTGAAGCATCATGTTTAAAATCTTAGTTAAACATGTATTTAACAGGTTGAGCATCAGTTTTTATCAAAAAAAAATTATTATATTAATCATTCTGAAATTTCAACACACATTTAACAATGGTCAACATTTTATGGGGCACCGTAGCATATTTTTTCTGGGCCTCACTCCATTTCTCAGAACTAAATCTGATTAAATATTCATTTTTATCTTTGGGATTAATTTGTTTCAATATCCCACCATATTCAATATTGGATGCATATGTCTCAATATTGTTTTTTCCAAGCAGGGTTAGCAAGAGTTAATCATGGTAAGGTTTGAACTCGAAGTATAATATCCTTTGCCAAAGTAGTATGACTATCAGTCCAAGGTGATTTATAATCCTTTTTCATCCTGTCATATAAAGAGGCAAAATCACGAGATAATTTTTTATAAAAAGGTGATATGTAATTTAAACTCCCTAAGCGCCTTTGCAATTGAGTCCTATCAGTGATAACGTCAGGAAATTTTGATGCAAAGTCAATTGATCTTTGAATCGGATAACTTTTCCTTGACAAATATGATGTCCTAGAAATCGAACATCAGTTTGAAACAAACTCATTTTTGGTTTTAAAATGACCAAATCATTTTGTATGACTATTTTCTTAAAGATATCAAGATGCCTAATATGCATTTCGAAAGTTTTTGAGAATACTAAAATATCATCAATATAAACAATGATAAAATCCAAATATGAATTAAAAATATCATTCATGATTTTCTGAAATTCAGATGGAGCATTTTTCAAACCAAATGGCGTAACATTCCATTCATATTGTCCAAATGGGACATTAAAAGTTGTTCTATAAGCATGCTCTTTCAATATTTGGATCTGCCAATATCTTGATTTTAAATCAATATTGACATCATATAATCTAGACAATAAATCTCTTTGTTTGGAATAGGATACCTAATTCATTTTAAATATTTTATTAAAGGTTTATAATTGATAACCAATCTGGGGACACCTCATTCCCTTTCAGTAGCATTGTTGACATAAAATGCAGTACAAGACCAAGGTGATTTTGAGGGTTTTATTAAACCCTTTTGTAACAAATTATCAATTTCCTTTTTGCAGAATTCTACCAATTCGGTGTTCATCTGACAAGGACAAGATTTAGTAGGAATATCATTCTCAGAGAATGCATCTCCATATGGAAGAGTAACAATATGCTTTTTCCGATTTCAAAAGGCACTAGGATGGTCGGCACAAATATTAACATCAATTTGATCAGAAATTAATTTCATTTTTTCTTGTACTTTGGGGGATTTCAAAGTATCAAATATATTTATGCTAAATAATTCTAATTGCAAGAATCAACATGCCTTTGTTTCATATTAATCAAAGCATTAATATCACGAGAAATAGGGTCAGTGATAAAAATATAATTGACATTTTCATTTTCATAAGTAGCAATAAATCCTTTAGCATTTATGCTAGTAAAGGGATAAATAGCATTTATAAAGGGTGTTTCAAGTATGATTGGAGGAGGGTATAACTGATTTTTAACCAAGAAAAAGAAATGCGGAATGCAGACTTTATTTTGGCAAATACGCGTATTAGGTAATTTATACTTTATATCTAAAGCATGTACAGAAGAAGACTTAACCATATGAGTTGTTTTTTCAAAATATTTAGTAGGTACAAGACCTTGAATACAACTAACATCGGCTCCACTATAAATCATAGCAATATCAGTTATTGAAAAACTACCATCAATCAAAATGGTGCATTTAATATACCATTTATTACTAGTAACTATTTGCATCATTCCTAAAAATATATCTTGTCTAGGATCAAGATTAATAGGTTTTGCAAGAGCATCTTCTTCAACGATATTCTTTCCTTTGTTATTAACAGCTTCTATCTGAGTAAGTCTATGATCACAAATCATTTGATTTTGTTTAAGAGATTTATATCTCATTTTTTAAATTTTCAATTTCAGTTTTCAAATCATCAAAAGAAGAATCTCTTATAGGCGAAGTTTGTTTATTAAGTCTGTTATTAATTTCAGACAATGAATAAGGTGCAACATATTCAAATTCAAAATCATTCTTTTGTTTTTCTGAATTTTTCGAAGAACTTGAACTAGCATTATTATTTGCACCTAAATGAAGATTTTTTTCTCGAAGATTACTATCAGTGACTTCTTTTAGAAGTTCTATCACATTATGAGAAGTAATAGTATTTATATTAAGATCTTGAAATTGAGATTGCAATTTATAAAATTCATCATTTTCACAAGAACAAATATCACCATGAAAAGAATTACAAATATTCATTTTATCATGCTGATTATCATCATAAATATCAAGCAAATCAACTTCTTCTTCAGAACCTGAATCAAAATCATAATCAGACTCAGAACCAGAAGTATATAAGAAACTATAAATCTTATCATGAACTTATTCATCAAGTTCTAAGGTTTTCAACTGTTCAAGCTTACAATTAGGTGCTATGTGACCGAAATCTTCCACATACCAATTAGAGGATCTCTGAAGACTGTTGGTAATCCGAGCGATCATCTTCAATCTTGTTTAGCATTTAAATTTAAGGAATAAATCTTAATCGAAATATATACAAATTTCTATATAGTTTGATGATTGTATGGAAGGATCTATCCTTTTACCCAAGCAAGGAGTTTGTCAAGATTTAATACGTATTTTTATTGAGCACATGTGTCTAGCAGTTCTAACCGGGTATTGGCGCCCTTTTCTCCTTAACAGTCTTAGAACCACGGCTGGCTAGACAAAGTCACAAAGACAAAGCCAATAAAAATAGTATCGAATCTGACTGTACCACCATCTTAGAAGCAAATCAAGAAACCATACATAAATTTATTTATATTTTGATAAAGTCTAGATCTTTCATAGCAGATATAAAAGAGAAGTTAGTTATCTGACAAAGATATGAATCTTTTAGTCGGACATAGTCACGGCTTAGATCGAAGAAATACTACAAGATCAAAACAGGAAAAAAAATACCTTATAAAGATGGCCAACTGCAAGGCCTAGAGAAAACTATACAAGATTTATTAACCTCCGACCAATATCCGGTAAACTTGCAACTTTACAGACTGAGAGTGATTTAAAGTTGGAGAGAGAAACTAGAGAGAGGAGTTCTAAAAACTTCTGCCTAACAAACTGAAAAACAAACCTATATATTAAAAAGAAAAAAAAACATTTCAAATTTTTGTACATTAAAAGTGGGTCCCATATTAGTGGATCCCATATGTACACTAACAGTGTATCTATTGTTGCTCAATAGTGTATCTACTGTTGATGATGGCTCTTACTGTAGGGATGTATTCACAGTTTGTCCTTTTCTTTTAATTTTCTAAGGATATCTTCCGCCTTTCTCAGAGTATCTTCTGACGTAGTTTTTTCTGGCTCACTAGGTTGAGCTTCCTGAATATCATTTGTAGCGTCATTGCTTGTCTCACTTCTCATAGAAGTGTCCGATTTTTTATATTGAGTGTTATTGAGAAGCAGACTCCTCTTAACTTCCTCCAAATAGCTATTGATCATTTCTTCTTTATCTACATCTTGAATGGATATTTTTCTGGCAATATGCCTGACCAAGCTATCAGCAATTATTCCTTTTTGAGGGGTAATAGAATATTCTGAAATCTTTTTTGCAATAACATCCAACAGTTCTTGACCATATAATGTTTTTTTTGGGATTTTTTTTCATTAATTTGTCCCAAAAATAAATAGTTCTGTATAAAAAAGGAATTTGTTACTCGGTGAATCCCACATCCGGGGTCCATTTATGAATCCAAGGGACAGATTTTTCAATGAAAAACTAAATTTGGTCAATTTTTTATAGATAACAGATATGATATGTATGATATACCTCATGTAGGTCTGGAGAGACTTTAACCCATTCTTTATATAATTTAAGAAATGGATCACACAAAAATTTTGTAGTTAGACCATAGTATGACCAAAAATTCAAAAACCAATTAGGAATTGGTCCTGCAAATATCTTTACACATTTTTTTATAAACCACGTATGTTTATGTCTATCATTATTGTAATAGAGGACTTTATCAAAGGCCTGAATATAGTCCAAGTATGTGAAACTCATAGCGATTTTGTTTAGGCTCATCTGCCTTTCTTTCATAGTGGAGATACCCCAATCTTCAACAGATATAATCTATTTAATTATCATTTTCAAGAAGTTATAAATATTCTCACTGGTATTGTAGCCTGAAAAGTGATGAAATTCAACACTACCAGTGCTTATCAGAATGGTCTCACAACAAGATCGGGTTTTGTATGACTCACCCGGGAATTATAATCCGTTGATTAGGTACCACTGAAATATCTTCCAGGATTCTTCTTTTCTCTGAATTTTAGAGTTTTCTAAAAGAAATATCATTTCTTTATTGATAACTTTTCATAAGACTTGATATCATCATTCTCTTATTTAGCTATTGATGCAAAAGTATCATCTCTCTTTTGAGATAAATATGCATGTAGTTGTGCGTATAACAGACTATTTTCTGGAATATCTTCCAGATGTATTGAAGATGAAGCCTCACTTTTAGAGAATTTTGAGTTTATCAAACTCCTTCTTCCCACTTGTATAACTGGGGAGTTAGAAGAGGATCCGTTGGACGATCTTGGGGATGATCTTCCCCTTGTATTATTATTCCTACCTCTGCCCTTGGTAATCCAAGGAGGGTCCATCCTGCAAACACAACACTTTGCTCTATTTGGACATATCATAATAGTCACTGTAATAATTATCATCATCAATATCAACAATTTCTTCATAATCATGTGTAGAGAAATCTTAACTAATAATAGCGTTGATAATTTCACATATTATTAATTCATGTAGGTCTTTATTAAGAGGAATAATCTTAATAATAGTAACTAAAGTATTTTCATCAATAAAATTTGTATAAAAACTCATTATGAATTTAAATATTCTCGAGATATAAAATTTGGAAGAGAATTATCACTTTCTTTTTTATATTGAATCTCAAAATCAAAAGAAGCTAACTGGGCCTGTCACCTAGCAAATATTAATTTTGAAGCATCATAATTAAAATCTTTGTTAAACATGTATTTAACAGATTGAGCATCAGTTTTTATCAAAAAAAAATTATTGTATTAATCATCCTGAAATTTCAACACAAACAGACTTAACCATTTGAGTTTTTTTTCAAAATATTTAGTAGGTACAAAGACCTTCTTGAATACAACTAACATCGGCTCCACTATCAATCATAGCAATATCAGTTATTGAAAAACTATTATCAATCAAAATGGTGCATTTAATATACCATTTATGAGCAATAACTATTTGCATCATTCCTAAAAACATACCTTGTCTAGGATCAAGATTAATAGGTTTTGCAAGAGCATCTTCTTCAACAATATTATTTCCTTTGTTATTAACAATTTATATATGAGTAAGTGTATGATCACAAATCATTTCATTTTTTTTAAGTGATTTATTCTCATTTTTTAAATTTTCAATTTCATTTTTTAAATTATCAAAGGAAGAATCTCTTGTAGGAGTAGTCTGTTTATCAAGTCTGTTATTAATTTCAGACAATGAATAAGGTGCAACATATTCAAATTCAAAATCATTCTTTTGTTTTTCTGAATTTTTCGAAGAACTTGAACTAGCATTATTATTCACTGCTAAATGAATATTTTTTTCTCGAAGATTACTATCAATGACTTCTTTTAGAAGTTCTATCACATTATGAGAAGTAATAGTATTTATATTAAGATCTTGAAATTGAGATTGCAATTTATAAAATTCATCATTTTCACAAGAACAAATATCACCATGATAAGAATTGCAAATATTCATTTTATCATGCTGGTTATCATCAGAAATATCAAGCAAAACAACTTCTTCTTCAGAACCTGAATCAGAATCATAATCAGACTCAGAATCAGAATCATAATCAGACTCAGAACCAGAAGTATATAAGAAACTATAAATCTTATCATGAACTTCTTCATCAAGTTCTAAGGTTTTCAAATTTTCAAGCTTACAATTAGGTGCTATGTGACCAAAATTTCTGCATCTATAACACTTGATTTTAGCAAGATCTCGCTTAGACCTATTTTTGGTAAATCTATTAGACTTATGAAAGGCTTTTCTAGCATCGTGCTTTCTTAGATCTATATCTAGACCTCATTTTCCTATAAGGTTTATCAGGGTTGGAATATTTAGAATCCCTATATTTCTTCTTCTTGCTATCAGCAGAAGTATCAGGTAAACCAAACTGGGTACAAACATCTCCTAACTGAGATCTTTCTTTAAGCTTATCCATCTTAAGTTGTCTCGATAATTTTAATTCATTGCACAAATTTATTCTTTCTTGAGTGCAAACTCCTATCAGCTTACCATAAGTATAATCCTTATATGGAATTTCACCATGATTAATTCTCAGAACTTTTCTAACTCTTTCTGCAAATAAAGGGGAAGGCAATCTATAAACTTAGCTTTCCAATGCTCATAACTATTCTCGGGCAATTCAATCACCCTACTCATATAAGTATCTTTATACCATCTAAATTCACCTAAGGTTCTACAGCGTAGACCATTTAATAAGGTACGAACAGCCTCACACTAATTGGAAAATCTACCATTAAAATGTTCTAATATGGTTAAGACTAAAGTATAACAACGTATTCTCTATTTTTCACTAGAGCTATGCCTAAGTTATCAACACCTTCATTATCAGCAATAACATTTATCACAACTGATTTTTTCTCAATACTCAAATAATTATCCCACCAACCTCTGAGTTTGCCAGTAAAACCTGCAACAATCATTTTCCAAATATTTCTATCTGTATTTTTAATACTTTTACAAATAGTTCCATACATAAGCATTCTATGAACAAGAATAGTTAATTGTCTATCAGTCAAACCATCAAGATTCCATTCATAAATTTCAGATCCACTATAAGAGGTATTAGTCTGATTACAGTCTCGTTCCTCGATTAACACATCTTGAGGAGTTGGTCTAGAATAATAATAGGTATGCATGCTTGGTTTATGGGCATACTTAGTATTACTATTCTTTTTGGGATAAACACGAAACTTATTAAATTCTAAAGAAACATGATTTTTAAAATCAAAAGTTTTTTCTATTTCATCCAAAAATTGTTTGACAAATCAATAGGCTTTGCGCTAAATTCTAACATTTTTTTATCAAGCATTTCTTCTAAATCATTCAATGATTTAAATTTAAAATCCTAAATCTCAGAGGGCCTTTGCACATGGGTAGAAACAATTTGAACATCTGAATTACTTTTAGAAGTAGAAGTCGTATCAGAAGTCTTTATATCATTTTTTATTTGAATTACTAAAGCAGTTAATTCATTTATTTTTTTATCAAGAGAACTAATATGTTCACCCAAAACTTTAACATAAAGACCCAAATAATTATTTTGGGGGATTAAATTATTTATTTCATTAATGCTAACTGCCGCAATATCTTCCTCAACAAGTTTTTGAAAGGCAGTAAAAGTGATACCTGTATTATTTGGTAAAATAAAAGATGACTGAGGAGGCTAAACAACCTTAATAATATTACCAGATCCATCTGTTTAATTTAAAAATTATAATTAGACTGGTTTTAAGAGTCACCACTTAATTTTTAAAATAAAGTTAAGAAAACTGGTTTTTTCAAAAGATTAAAATAGGAAATCAGTTGAAAAATATTTAAAGGGGGTTCGGGGTTCTTATTAGCATTTCGGAAAGGGTTTGAAAGCATAAAAAATTGTCTGCTAATACGCGGTTATCCGGTAATTAATTCTTTGACTAATTGATTTTAAAAATAAAAGTAGGCGTACTTAAATTAATTAAGAAGTAAACAATGTACAAATTTTAAAAGATATCTTAAGGGGAAGGGGAATATTAACAAATATTATTTTTTAAGTAAATTTGCAAATTATTCTCAAAAAAGTCAAGTAGAAAAATATTTACTTAATTTTAAATAGTTGATTCAAAGTGGTTATCTTTTAGGGCATTGATTAAGAACAACCTTAAAGTTAAATAAACACATAAAACACATTATAGCAAATAAATAGAGAAAGAGGGAAAGATTGGCCCAAGTCTGGTTCTCTGTTCACCTGGGCCAATACTTGGGCCTAATTTCATTATGGGCCTTTGGCCCATTAAAATCACATGTACATGTCCTAGTCTAACATAAAAGAAATGTTTTTCTTTTCGGCCTTAGGCCCAATTCTTCAACTTGTCCTAAGAACTAACAAGTAATAGCAAATAAGTGGGTTTAGGCCCAAAAATAACAAAATACAAAACTGAAATTTAGGGGGTGGGATTTTGGGCCCAATTTTGCCTTAATACACAGCATATACACTTAGTGTATATTGTTGTATATCCTTGTAAATCGGTTCCAATTCCGACTCCCGGGGTCTGCATTTTTATTTTTTTGGCCTTTTTTCTTTCCACTAGACCTATTCATCTGCTCCATTGTTGGTGATTGACGGTTGACTCGAGAGAGACAGAATGAACTTGGGCCTCCGAGGCCCATTCAGAATGAAAAGAGGAAAGTAATGGATTTCAAAGAACTCATCCGAAGCCACATGAAAGTAAAGGGAAATAAATTAGCATCTATCAATAAATAACGAAACTTACCCATCTAGCTTGATCAAATCAACCGAAAGAAACCAAATAAATCAAACAAAATGATGGCATAATACCCAATATATTAACCACAACTTATTAACTATGTAACACATATTCATGCTTCTAAATCAGAAGTTTGTTGGCTAAAATCTTCTCTTAGGCGTAAATGAGTTATTGGAAAACAAAGATTTGACAAATTCTAACACTTGAAAGACATGGAACACATTAAGGGAAACAATAACTACTAATCTAATTTGAACTTGAGAGCATATCTTTCCAGATAACACAACAAACCACAGATTATGGAGAAGTACACTAATGGACGATTGCTACATTTATCAAATTTCCAGACTTGACTTATGGATTAAATTAAAAAAGACTTATCTTTTGGAGTGTCTTGAAGAGGTTTATAGAGCAAGAAAATCAGACTTTATAAGCTCAATAGCAAATGGTAGACATTTTTTAAACCAAAACCTTAAGAAAAATGAGGTCATAAAAAAGGGAGTCAAGCAGATCATCATAGGTAGTAAGACAACAGTGAGATACAAGAAAACTATTGGAACAAAATGCAACTACACTACATACTATTTGCAATAACAGTTAATCTTGAAACCCGTAGTCTTATATGAATAGCAATCTTAATAGCAACAAACTGAATATAGAACACATGATATTGACAGCATATCAGGCATGAGAATCAAGGATGGACGATCATTCGATTTGAAACAGCATGAAAGCTAAGATTAAGCAGTTACGAATCCAACTTCATACATTTAGTTAAGACAATAAAGCAATGACCAGTAAGGAGTCCAAACGATGAAGAAAATAGGCCGAAAAACTCATATTCAAACCGAACAGAATCTCAACCAAGAGTATTAAAGTGAAAATAAAAATAAAATGCATGACTGTAGCCAAGGAAAACCAAACAGAGACATGTTCATCCCATAACGATTGGAATCAAAATAAAATGTGAATGAAGGAGGAACTATTACCTTTTTCTAGGCAGCTGAACTGAGACCAAACGAGCCGACGGAGAAGCTTTCACTACATAAAACTCCAACAGGAAGCAACAGAGAGAAACCCAAAGCTAAAACTCCCAAGTTGTTATCGTTAAGAGCCTATTTCTATGTATTTTGATCGATTGAAACAATGTATGGCTAGTAATTTTTGTTATATCTTGGTTCCTAATTTCAATAGTTTTCAACTTCTATTTTTTCTATGAAAATTTTTCTCGACTTTTTCCAACCTTTTTCCATATTTTTCTCCAACCTTTTCTCTATTTTTTCCTAACCCCCTAAAACGAAGGAAAAGAGGGGCTTAAATAGAGGAGATTTAGGGTAAAAATGGGGGGAAACGGATGAGGGTTTGGATGAAATTCTAAATTTGAATTCTTCTTTAGAAGATAAGGTTCCAACAACTGGAATTCATACTATTCTCAACGGATTTGAGAAGAGGACTGTCAATTTGAGGAGCAAGGACGAGTGAGAAGCGGAGATGGAGACATCTGGAAGATTCTTCATACGGGGAGGATAAGGGAGAGAGGGAGAGGACGAGGACGTTGGGTTTGCTAGACTCGGGTTGCGATTGCTGGAGTTTCTGGGCTGAGTTCGCTACTGTTGGGCTGGAATTTTCTGGTCGCGTTCTTCGCTGGGGGAAGACGTTGGTACAGGGGTGGGGTATTGTACGTTGTTGTTGTATTTGTTGGGAATAAAAGGGCTGAAACGTATGTAATTGTATTGTATGTTTGGATTGTTGTATGTTATTTTGGCTGCTGGGTTGGGTTTCTTGAATTGGAAATAAGAGTAAAATGGGCCGGTTTTGGGTTAGAAATGTAGGCTGAGATTTTAAAGAAAAACAAATGGGCTGCTGGATTTTTCTTTGGTGAGAAAGGCCTAAAATAATGGCCTTAAGGATGAGGTAATAAAGGGGAGTGAAATGGCTAGACTTGAATTTAAGACTTGGCCAATTGAATTTCACTTATAGCCAATCAAAATTAAGAACTTAGTCGAATTGATTAAATTAGTAAGTTTGATTAATAATTAAGTAGAACAAATTTCATGTAATTAATTAATGAGCTTCTTAATCTTAACTAAATAATATAATTAACTCAAATATAAACTAAATAATTTAGAATACAAACTATTATATAACTAAACTAATTAACAAAATATTTAATTAAAACAAAATATTTTTGAGATGATTTTTGAATATTCATAAAATATACTAATTATATACATAATAATGTAAAACATATAAATTATCTAAAAATTATAACAAGTGACAAAACTATTTAAAATAACTTGCAAACTATATATTTTTTTTATTTTTTTTATAAAACTAATTATTTAAAATCGTTTGAAATTGAAGAAACTTGAAATGATTAATTTATATTGTGGAGGTCCAAAATTGGGTGTCAACAACTGTCCCTCGTTTGACTTGGATTGGTGAAAGAAATTCGAGGCAAATGAAATTGACGAATCAAATTTTGACCGACCACATATTCATCCTTCAGAAAAGGGCTTTTGTTACGGACTTTAGAAATTATGGCCGAACCTCAAAAATGGGTTTCCTACATATCTCAGGCTATATGAGAATTCAGGCCACTTGTGGTTCGGTACGCTTGATGTCACGCACAATTTTGAATGAATTGAAAAGTCATCTCGATATCGAATTATGGAGAGATCATGATGCTCGAGAATAAGATTTGAGAGAGAATGTTGGGATACAGTCGAGTTTTCAACATTGAGCCTGCCTACATATCCTTAGACCTTAGGAATCAAGCGGTTTGTAGTTCGACTCGATCGGTTGAAAAGGAAATCTAGTATGCAAGATAACCTTTGGTTCTGGAAGAGTGACAAATAAGTCGAGTATGGAAAAGAGGTTTGCAACCTCTTAGCCATGAATGCGGAGCTCTTCACATCCATAAGTAAGAAGTTACACGGACATAATTTCCAAAGCTCTTGGTGCATTGTTACTCAGACTCAGATTGGAAAGTTGCCTCCGGTGAAAAATCAAAATTTATGGATGCGAAACTGAAACTGATAAACCTAAAGAAAAACCCACATGCCTTCTAATAGGGGTGTGGTTCTATTGTGGTGTAAGTCGCTCCTCAGCTCGCGTCCTAAAAGTTTGATACTCCTCTTCAGACTATGTCCCAGTTCACTGCTAAGAAAAGGTTCCACGTTGTGCTGCATCCTTTTTTATGTCGTCCGCACCTGTGATTTGTTTTGAGAATTCATCCTTTTGGATGCTCTCGACAAAGACGGAGATAAAACTCATTAGCATACAAATATATTTCAAATGGAGAGATAGCATTTTTTACCATGTAGACACTTAGTCGCTCTCCTTGAACATTTAACGTCAGTTCCTTCATCTTGACGTTAGGTCAATAGAACTTGTATCTCATATTTGCAATATAATTCTTCGAATGTACTCTTCCTTTGATATCAAAATAATAAAATAGATATTGATGTAATATGTTGATGGCTCTCTTGATGACGTTCTTGCAAATGAAAATAATGATGATGATTCTTCATTGGTAAATGATGATAATAATAGGATGATGTTGCTCCATCGATAGGATGATGATGATGTTAGGACGATGATGCTACTCCATCGATAGGATGATGATGATGCTCTATCGATAGGATGATGATGTTGATGCTCCATTGATAGGATAATGATTCCTCATTGATAGGATGATGATAATGATAAGATGATGATGTTGATGCTCCATTGATAGGATAATGATTCCTCATTGATAGGATGACGATAATGATAGGATGACGATAATGATAGGATGATGATGTTGTTCCATCGATAGGATGATGATGATGCTCCATCGATAGGATGATGATGCTACTCCATCGATAGGATGATGATGCTACTCCATCGATAGGATGATGATGATTCTCCATCGATAGGATGATGATGATTCTCCATCGATAGGATGATGATGATTCTCCATCGATAGGATGATGATGATTCTCCATCGATAGGATGATTGACAATGATCCATTGATAGGATAATACTGATGAAGGTCTATTGGTAGGATGATGATAATAAAGAACCGTCGGTAGGATAATGATGATGATGAAGAAGATCCATCGGTAGGATAATGTTGATCCATTGGTAGGATAATGTTGATGATCCATTGGTAGGATAATGTTGATGATCCATTGGTAGGATAATGTTGATGATCCATTGGTAGGATAATGTCGATGATCCATTGGTAGGATAATGATGATCCATTGGTAGGATAATGTTGATGATCTATTGGTAGGATAATGAAGATCCATTGGTAGGATAATGATAATGAAGATCCTTCGGTAGGATGATGTTAATGAAAATGAAAATTTGTTGGTAGGATGAGGATATTCCATTGATAAAATGACGATGATGTCCCTCTAGGTGATGGTATTATCTCATTTGATAATACTCTAGGAATGTCCATCCGGGTGGTAAAGACGATGTCCCTCATGGTAGTTCACATTACCGCGTCTGATATCAACGAGATTCGTGAATAGTCTTCAAACGTTCTTGATGCTGAAAAGTGTAATCTCGTGTCATCGAAGGTGCTTGTATATGTTGAGAGTGATGCTTTCACTTGTTCCCATTTTGAACTCTTTGTTTTCATTGTGACTTATGTTTTGCTGGAAATTTAAATGAGGTGTTGTTGCTCGTATTCTAAACTCTTTCTTTTTCTTCTAAAAAACTTAAATGACTTTCCTGCATCCACATAAAAGTTGTCAATTTTGGGGAGCTCTTTTCCCTTTTGACTTCTCCACATTCGTTTAATGGAGAAATATGATGAACTTGAGGCAATCTTATAAACCTGCATCCACAGAAAAATTGTTAGTTTTTAAAACAAATTGATCTGTGTTGACTTCTTCAATCGCTTCCTCCTTGTCTTGCTATCTTCAGTTGATCGCTCTGATCTCTTGCTTCTCGATAGACAAGACAAAACTTTTTATGCAAAAATATTTAAAACATATAGATAAAATCTTTAAGAAAAAGGTTTTCAAAAAGCTGTAATTGAAAAAGGTCACTGCCAAGTGTCATGTCACGTCAAGCTTAAATGAACGTCATTGGTTCGAAACTTCAGTGTATCCGATAGCATGTTCTGGAGAATACAAAAATCCTTAAAGCTTGGAAAATTTCTGACACGATCCTCCCAAAATCTGCGAAAGTTGAAATTTTTTGCGGTTGACTCTGAACTTCAACGGTGCCGGAGATTGTTGAAGTTGACTGTAAACTTTAGAGATCATTTGAAGTTAGCCTTAAATTTCTAATCACGCTTGAAAATTTTGAAATTTACTACAAGCTTCTAGTGATGCTTGAAGAAATTTTTGATGTCATCATAAAAAATTTATGTCCCAGTTAGATGTCTTGGGATATCTCAAACTGTTGATATATGACTTGTAGAATTTTTGAGACCTTCTCAAAAAAAAATTCCCAGTTGCAATTCGCAATTTATCTTCAATCTTGACTTGTTGGAAAAAATATCTTCCTCTTTAGAATTTATGAGTCCCTCTCAAAAATCTGTCTCAGTTTCTATTGTAAAGAAAAATAGAAATCTTATGGGAGATGATCGAGCCGTCGTGGTGCCTACGTATCCCGTTGAGGCAGGAATCAGGTTAAACGTAGTTCCCCCTCTCGAGGATTAACAAAAATAAGAATTTTATAAGGAACCGATCGAGGCCGACATAGGCCGCCTACGTATCTCATTCTTAAGAATTCAAGTCGAACGTAGTTCAAGTACAAAGGGGAATTATTGAAAATATATAAAGGGTGACCGAAGCCGATATAGGCCGCCTACGTATCTCATTCTTGAGAATTCAGGTTAGACATAGTTCATTACAAAGGAATAAATTCTAACCATAAACGATTACAAGCAAATAAAGGTGGTTACAAGGAATAGATAGCAATCGAGTCTTCAAACATGTTATCTTTTGAAAGCATATAAGTAGATTGATAAGTTGTGAGATCCAATGTTCATGCTCAACCATGTGATGTCATCAAACAAATGTATTGGTATGTTCTCCAAGCAATTTGATGAGTTCTCTTTCTTGCGTTTTTGCCAAATAGCCACCAATTTTGATTTCTCTGATGCGTTCATCATTTTCCTGATTCACTATTCTGATCTTTTCTGAATTCGGCTTATCGTGACTTTCGAACTGTCTGAACTCCTCAACCAGGTGTTTGGGTACCACGATCTTCTCATTGTAGTCCTCAAATTCCTCCGCATCTTCCCCATTTTGTTCATTCAGGTTGTGACATGACATGATATTGACAAATTTGAAAATATTTTCACAAGACGAGCGAGAAATCAAGAGCGAAGTGGATGTCCAATTAGGCATTTTCTCCTTTGGCTCGCTGTCTAGTATGATTGGTGTCTCAATCATCTCTTTAAGCACAATATCACCTTCTTTGATCAATTTTTTTGATTCCTTCCCCTATACCAATTTGCATTGGAAAAGACTAATATAAGTGAGGCAATGATTCTGGAAAAGTTTGATCGATCTTCTTCTTGTTCTGACCCTCCTTCGGCACTAAAGCAAAAGCTGGATAAGGTGCCATGATATCAAATTTGGATTTCTCTCTTTTGGTTGGAGAGACTACAACTTTCTCAAGTTTTTCAAGGTTGGCTGAGATTATAACTTTCTCCACATTCAAATTGTCTATGACTTCAACCATATTGATAGTCACCCGTCCATGATTTGGCATGGGGTTACTATTGACATTAGGAGTGGCAATCTGAAGAGTGACGACCTTATGATCTATAAAGTCTTGAATTTTATGCTTCAAGTTGATACAATCCTCAGTAATATGCCCAGCACCTCCTGAATGGTAAGCACAGTGAAGATCAGGTCTATAAAGCTTGGAGTTGACATTGATATTTTTTGGATCAATTGTCTGTATCAGGCCAGCTGATTTCAATCTCTCAAAAAGTTGTGTTCGAATTTCAACCAAAAGAGTAAAGACTCTAGAAGGTTTCTTCTCAAGATTTGGGCGAGAAGGATAGTAATTATTTCCTGGATGTGAAGGTACTTGACAGTAGTTTGGAGGATTTTGGTGAGTTGGTGCTTGCGTTTGGAAATTTGGGTATTGTGGAGCTCGGTAGCTAGGAGGCGTGTTTTGGTAGTGCGGAGGTGGAGTTTGCTAACTTGATTGGATATTTGAACAATTAACTGGTGGAGTTGGGTAATGTGGATAGGTATTTTGGTAATTTGGAGGTGGAGTTAGGTAAACAAGAGGTGGAATTTGGTAACTCGGTGGTGGAGTTTGGTAATTAGGAGGTAGAATTTGGTAACTCGGTGGTGGAGTTTGATAACCTGACTGGGTATAACAAGCTGGATATGAACTTTGTGGAGCTCAAGGATAACCTTTGTAAGGTGAGGATTTTCTGAAGTGTCCTTTTCCATCGGATGCGCAGGAAATAGAAGACACATCCTCTCTCTTCTTTTTCAACAATCCTGAAGATTCAATTGGGGCGGCAACACGAGAAATCTTTCTGGTTTTAATCCCATCTTTGATAGCCTCACCTACCTTGACTATCTCTGCAAATTTTGCTCGAATGAGCAACATTATCCTGTCATAATACTCTGGCTCTTGAATGCGTATGGACACTTCAACAATCTCCTTCTCACACATAGAGGGTCGAACCCGTGCAGCCTCTTTCCTCCACCTATACGCATATTCACGATAGCTTTCAATGGATTTCCGCTTAATTCTGTCCAAGGAATAGCACTCAGGAACGATCTCCACATTATCAGCGAACCGTTCGACAAAATCCTTAGCTAGTGCATTCCAACTAGACCATTGTTTTATCTCATGAGAGGCAAATCATTCCAACGCTTCTCCACTAAACTTCGGCTAAAGAGCCGCATTAACAAGTCTTCATTCCTGCCAACTCCTACGAGTTGGTCACAGTAGGCTCTCAGGTGCGCCAATGGATTTCCTGTTCCTCTGAAAGTGTCAAATTTTGGTAGTTTAAACCTTTCCGGGAGGTCAAGATTCGAATGGATGCACAAATCCTCTTAACTCAACCCATCAACTTCAGGAATATAGTGCATATCCTTCATGGCTTTCCTGATCTCTGCTTTCATATTCAGCTTGGCTGCCTCTTCCTTTGACCTCCACTCTCTCTCATGTTCCTCATAGTGATCAAGCTCGGAACAGTTGGCATTTGGTTCATTTGGAATTGGAATTTGAAAAGCAGTATTTTGAGGCAATGGCGGAGCAATGGAGGGATTCTGGGTATTTTGGGGGAAAGTCTGGGGGTTGGTATGCTAATTTTGGTGATGGAGAAAGGTTTGGGGATTGTTAAAATTTTGATTTTAAGGGGGAGGGCAAGCTTGTGGGTTGGCATTTTGATGAGGAGGGAAGGTTTGGGATTGGTACCTTGAGGAGGAGGTGGCGCCTGGTAAGAGACAGAGGCATGATGGGGAGTTAGGGAGGTTAGGTCGATGATTGGGGAATTTTGAGTGGGGTTAGAGGGCGGGCTATGAACCTGTTCCGCGCTTGGTGGAGGAAAGTGGAGTGGAGGTCTTCCATCTCCTGGAGTGTTGAAAGCGAAAATTGGATTAGACAAATCTTGCCTTCTTTGCATTTCGATCCTCATTTCGGCAATCTGTTGCATCAACTGCATAATTAATTCATTTTGATCAGCGGCGGCGGGCTGAGCCACGACAACATCAGTCAGGCTAATCTCGTCATTATTATCACCCATTACTGCCTTTCCTTTTTGCAAACTTTGATCGGGGAAGGAATCTTTGGGGGCCTTAGATCTTGTGAAATAAGGATGACCAGCCGGCTTATCAACACAGATCAGTTCTAAGTATCTGACAAAGAAAAATAACTCAAAAGATAAACGAGTTTAGTCTATGTAGATGATAAATAATACAAAATATCACACATATGACCACAAACACATAAGAGTTGCGTCACTTGAAGATAAACTAACCCACGTATTTAGAGAAATGACTAAATAGAAAAGAATTTGTCTATTTGATTTTGATCTTAGTGAATCAGATATATCGACTCGAGTCGAGACAAAGTCGATTGTATCTTTCATTAACCTACTTCTGAATTTTGATTGATATGAAACTCTAATTTCTTTGTAAGAGTTGGAAGAAGATAAAATTTCTCGAAATACAGGCCGAGCCTTGAAAAGTTCCCTACGTATCTCACGATGGAGAATTCAGGTCCTACACAGTTTGACCAGCTTGAATCTCCTTCGATTTGAGATAAAGGGTTAACATTTTTTTATGAGAAAGTAAGATGTGAAAAATGAAGTTCGAATTTTGTTGTGAAACTAAAGACTCGAAGAGTATTTGGACTCACTTTTGATAGTGACTTGATATTGTGCTTAAAGGGTTCTAGAAAATAATTCGAAGAGGAGCGAGCTAGAATATCTTCAAATAAAGCAACATATTCACACAAACAGTTATAATACATAAGCAAATATTGCGCATTCTAAGCAAATATGTGACCCTTTTATGCCCAGGGTAGGCCTAGTGATTCAAAGGATGTATAACGTTATTTGGAACATTTCATTGCCCCCAAAACCCAAATTTATACAATATTTATGAGTAAACTGAATGGGGATACATAATGGGGAATATGGAATACAAATAATCAGTCCCATGCGAGGGTACAATTCTAAACTATGCTTCCATAGAAGGTCATTTGTCCTTGATTTCTGGTCGTCTTCGGATGTCCAAACTTTTCGATGGAATAGTAGCTTGTACAACTCCTTTTTCGACTAGAACAAACTATTAAACTCCTAACCTCCCAACAAACAATGATTTTTCAAACAACATATACATCCTTCTAATTTAAACACATAAGTATGATCGCCCGTTTAGGCCATGAGCCGTTTTGGACTCAAGGTGGTCTTTCTAATGGGCCCAACACGCCTTGGGTGTTGGGTCATATTAGTTCAATGCGCTAAAAGGGATTTGGTTTCCCTCTACACTAGTTGACTAAGAGTTAGTTTAGACAAGACATGGTTACCCGAGTTGGACAAACTACAGGGTGAAATATAATAAACGACATTGGATGACCACAAGCCAACTATTCGTTTATCACTTCAAAAGAACTTGAAGGTGTTTTTTTGAAGAACAGCCATGGAAAGCCACGTAATCGCCCTTTCTCCTAATGTAATTTATTTGCCGTTGGGCGGAATCAAATGCCATGAAATGCAACAATTTATAATTTACAAGAATTGAAACAAAGTAAGCAATTAACCAAATAGCCAAATAGGTTAATTTTAAGGTTAGAACCCATTCAATCCGTAGCAGAGTCGCCATTCTGTTTTATTTAAAAATTATAATTAGACTAGTTTTAAGAGTCGCCACTTAATTTTTAAGGTAAAATTAAGAAAACTAATTTTTTCAAAAGATTAAAACAGGAAATCAATTGAAAAATATTTAAAGGGGGTTCGGGGTTTTTATTAGCATTTTGGGAAGGGTTTGAAAGCACCCAAAAATGCCCGATAATACGCAGTTATCCGATAATTAATTCTTTAACTAATCGATTTTTAAAATAAAAGTAGGCATACTTAAATTAATTAAGAAGTAAACAATTTACAAATTTTAAAAGATATCTTAAAGGGGGAAGGGGAATATTAACAAATTCGTCCCATTTTATGTGGCACCATTTCCTTTTTGGTCAGTCCCAAAAAGAATGTCACGTATCCTTTTTGGTCAGTCCCAAAAAGAATGTCACATTTCCTTATATGGTAAGTATTTAAAGGTACAATTCCTCTTTTACCCTTGTTGGTCCCACTTAATATTAAAGATAGTACTCCAATACATTTATGATGAGAGAGAAAAGTGAGTCTACTTTTTAAAGGGCAATTTGGTAAACATTTCAAAGTCTTCATTTATTTATTAAACTCCGTGCCCGATCAAATGTTGCCACATAAAATGGGACAGAGGGAGTATTGTTTAAGTAAACATTTTTTTTGCAAATTATTCTCAAAAAAGTCAAGTAGAAAAATATTTACTTAATTTTAAATAGTTCATTCAAAATGGTTATCTTTTGGGGCATTGATTAAGAAGAACCTTAAATTTAAATAAACACATAAAACACATTATAGC
This sequence comes from Solanum piurae, assembly GCA_029582685.1. Classification (NCBI taxonomy): domain Eukaryota; kingdom Viridiplantae; phylum Streptophyta; class Magnoliopsida; order Solanales; family Solanaceae; genus Solanum; species Solanum piurae. The sequence continues at coordinate 20,845 of JAJOOO010010254.1, forward strand.
AAATAAATAGAGACAGAGGGAAAGATTGGCCCAAGTCTGGTTCTCTGTTCACCTGGGCCAGTACTTGGGCCTAATTTTGTTTTGGGTCTTTGGCCCATTGAAATCACATGTACCTGTCCTAGTCTAACATAAAAGAAATGTTTTTCTTTTGGGCCTTAGACCCAATTCTTCAACCTGTCTTAAGAACTAACAAGTAATAGCAATAAGTGGTCTTCGGCCCAAAAATAACAAAATACAAATCTGAAATTTAGGGGGTGGGATTTTGGGCCCAATATTGCCTTAATACACAACAAATACACTTAGTGTATATTGTTGTATATCCTTGTATATCGGATCCAATTCCGACTCCTGGGGTCTGCATTTTTAGTTTTTCGGCCTTTTTGCTTTCCACTGGACCTATTCGTCTGCTCCATTGTTGGTGATTGAGGGTTGACTCGAGAGAGATAATCAACTTAGGCCTCCGAGGCCCATTCGGAATGAAAAGAGGAAAGTAATGGAGTTCAAAGAACTCATCCGAAGCCACATGAAAGTAAAGGGAAATAAATTAGCATCTATCAATAAATAACGAAACTTACCTATCTAGCTTGATCAAATCAACCGCAAGAAACCAAATAAATCAAACAAAATGATGGCATAATACCCAATATATTAACCACAACTTATTAACTATGTAACACATATTCATGCTTCTAAATCAAAAGTTTGTTGGCTAAAATCTTCTCTTAGGCGTAAATGAGTTATTGGAAAACAAAGATTTGACAAATTCTAACACTTGAAAGACATGGAACACATTAAGGGAGACAATAACTACTAATCTAATTTGAACTTGAGAGCATATCTTTTCAGATAACACAACAAACCACAGATTATGGAGAAGTACACTAATGGACGATTGCTACATTTATCAAATTTCCAGACTTGACTTATGGATGACATTAAAAAAGACTTATCTTTTGGAGTGTCTTGAAGAGGTTTATAGAGCAAGAAAATCAGACTTTATAAGCTCAATAGCAAATGGTAGACATTTTTTAAACCAAAACCTTAAGCAAAATGAGGTCATAAAAAAGGGGGTCAAGCAGATCATCATAGGCAGTAAGACAACAGTGAGATACAAGAAAACTATTGGAACAAAATGCAACTACACTACATACTATTTGCAATAACAGTTAATCTCGAAACTCGTAGTCTTATATGAATAGCAATCTTAATAGCAACAAACTGAATATAGAACACATGATATTGAAAGCATATCAGGCATGAGAATCAAGGATGGACGATCATTCGATTTGAAACAGCATGAAAGTTAAGCTTAAGAAGTTACGAATCCAACTTCATACATTTAGTTAAGACAATAAAGCAATGACCAGTTAGGAGTCGAAACGATGAAAAAAACAGGCCGGAAAACTCATATTCAAACCGAACAGAATCTCAACCAAGAGTATTAAAGTGAATATTAAAAAAAACAAAAAAAAAACGCATGACTGTAGCAAGGAACACCAAACAGAGACATGTTCATCCCATAACGGTTGGAATCAAAATAAAATGTGAATGAAGGAGGAACTATTACCTTTTTCTGGGCAGCTGAACTGAGACCAAACGAATCGACGGAGAAACTTTCACCACACAAAACTCCAACAGACAGCAACAGAGAAAAACCCAAAGCTAAAACTCCCAAGTTCTTATCGCTAAGAGCCTATTTCTATGTATTTTGATCGATTGAAACAATGTATGACTAGTAATTTTTGCTATATCTTGGTTCCTAATTTCAATAGTTTTCAACTTCTATTTTTTTTCTATGGAAATTTTTCCTGACTTTTTCTAACCTTTTTCCAAATTTTTCTCCAACCTTTTCTCTATTTTTTCCTAACCCCCTAAAACGAAGGAAAAGAGGGGCTAAAATAGAGGAGATTTAGGGCGAAAATGGAGGGAAACGAATGAGGTTTTGGATGAAATTCGAAATTTGAATTCTTCCTTAGAAGATAAGGTTCCAACAACTGGAATTCGTACCATTCTCTTGAGAAGAGGACCATCAATTCGAGGAGCAAGGACGAGTGAGAAGCGGAGATGGAGACATCTGGAAGATTCTTCTTACGGAGAGGATAAGGGAGAACGGGAGAGGACGAGGACGCTGGGTTTGCTGGACTCGGGTTGCGATTGCTGGAGTTTCTGGGCTGAGTTCGCTGTTGCTGGGCTGTAATTTTCTGGTCGCGTTCTTCGCTGGGAGAAGATACTCGTACAGGGGTGGGGTATTGTACGCTGTTGTTGTATTTGCTGAGGAAAAAAAAGGCTGAAACGTATGCAATTGTATTGTATGTTTGGATTGTTGTATGTTATTTGGGCTGCTGGGTTGGGTTTCTGGAATTGGAAATAAAAGTAAAATGGGCCAGTTTTGGGTTAGAAATGTAGGCTGAGATTTTAAAGAAAAACAAATGGGCTGCTGGATTAGTCTTTGGTGAGGAAGGCCCAAAATAATGGCCTTAAGGATGAGGTAATAAAGGGGAGTGAAATGGCTAGACTTGAATTTAAGACTTGGCCAACTGAATTTCACTTATAGCCAATCAAAATTAAGAACTTAGTCGAATTGATTAAATTAGTAAATTCGACTAATAATTAAGTAGAACGAATTTAATGTAATTAATTAATGAGCTTCTTAATCTTAACTAAATAATATAATTAACTCAAATATAAACTAAATAATTTAGAATACAAACTATTATATAACTAAACTAATTAACCAAATATTTAATTAAAACAAAATCTTTTTGAGACGATTTTTGAATATTCATAAAATATACTAATTATTTACATAATAATGTAAAACATATATATTATCTAAAAATTATAACAAGTGACAACTATTTAAAATAACTTGCAAACTATATATTTATTTATTTTTGATAAAACTAATTATTTTAAATCGTTTGAAATTGAAGAAGCTCGAAATGATTAATTTATATCATGGAGGTCCAAAATTGGGTGTCAACACCATCTTTATATGATCGTTCAAGAACGTTGATGTATAAAGGTAAATAAGTGGTTATAAACCAAGGTACAAAATACATAATTTGATTATGTAGAACACAAGTTTTATAAAATTCTTGAGAAATATTATTCAAATCATTAGCACTTTAAGTGTCAAAAACCATGTTTTAAACTGGTTCCATTTATCACTCAAATTTTTTTTCTGAATGTACTTTCTTGCCAGTGAACCTGGACTAAAATCTATTTGGTGTACATTAATCATTAAGTTTTATTACGGTCAAAATTCATTTCGGATACAGAAGGAATATTCTTATCAAAAATATCAGAAGAATTATCATTAGCTTAACAATATTTGTTCGAGGATCAATTTTTATTTTATTAACAAGTTTATTATTTTGATCAGCAGATATAATAGAAGGTATGGTATGCAAAGAAGCGGCACGATTACGAGCTGGACCATACACAGATTCAATTGGGGAAATATGATGAATAGCTGACAATCTTTTATTAGGAAATGAATGTCTACTATAAGGAACACTTTTATCATCAAACTGAATGCAAATCCTACCATCGGGATTTTTTGTAATATGAGAATACTCAGAATTAGTGACAACATTTGTTATTTGTCCTGAGGATATAACAAAATCCAGAGTCCAAGTTGTAGGAAAATTAATTTCTTTCCATTTTATAGGTCTTCTAGTAGTGACCTTAGATTTAACAAAATTAGTTTCTACTAAAATAGTCTGATCTGATATATCATATAACTTACATCTAGGGTTTAACATAGATAGCAATTTAAAATAAATTCTATATGATAAACAAATTAATTCAGATCCAGGTGCATAATTATAACTATGTATTTTAACATTTAAAGTTAAAGCATCAAGAATATTTACATCAGTTAAAGATAATTACAAATTAGGCTGAGTATTAAAATATACATGGCCATATGCCACAGTGGACTCAATCGAACCCATCAAAGATTGTCTAAAATTTAAATTTCTAGCATCACGAAGAGCAGCTTAAAAATTCTCAGGTAACCCTTTAAGAGTTAGAGATTTAAAAGAAATTTGAACCATGCCAATATGCAAGAAATTATACTATTTTTTGTATAACTCAATATCTCATTTATTTAATAAACGAATAGTCTGTTCAGACGAATTTAACACAAAAGATTGCTCAGTAGTTTTTATTAACTGTTTATGCGATATTTTATCAAACCAACCATAATCATAAATGGTTTTAATAGAAATTTTTAGAATAGTCTATTTGTTTAACAAATCAAGGTTGTGAGGTATATCTACCTCTTCCAATCTAGTACTTTTAGTACTCACTTCTCCTAGATCCATGTAAAAAAGAACATATCTATGTCCTATACTTCACATCAATCTCATATTTACCATGAAAGTTCCTACGCTCTGATACCAATTACAGGATCTCTAAAGACTATCGGTAATCTGAGTGGTCATCTTCAATCTAGTTTAGCATCCGAATTCAAGGAATAAATTCGAATCAAAATATATACAAATTTCTATATAGTTTGATAATTGTATGGAAGGATCTATCCTTTTACCCAAGTAAGGGGCCTGTCAAGATTTAATACGTACTTTTATTGAGCCCGTGTGTCTAGCAGTTCTAACCGGGTATAGGCGCCGTTTTCTCCTTAATGGGCTTAGAACCACGGATGGTTAGACGAAGTCACAAAGACAAAGCCTACACTACCCCCCACTCACCCACATCTCACCCCACTTCTCCCATTGCCCCTCACACTACCCACACGACACACACAACACATACTCCTACACCTCATATAAATACCAACAGAACCTAATAAAAAAATATCACCTTCATATCAAATACATTCTACGCTACTACAAAGCAAACACACGGGCTCGAGGTCTTCTTTTTTTTGTGTGACTTTAATTTCACAAGAGGTAACACTTAATCCTTTTTATAGTTTATTGTCATGATTATACAAGCATTGGTTGCAATATATTGAAATTGTTAAATTTCGTATCTGTTTAAACCATTTATATTCATTGATGTTATAATATGAAGTATGTTCAAATCTTTCATATCAACTTTATGTTTAGATCTTTTATATCATTAGACTTAGTGCGAAATTGTTACAACAAAACTTAGTTTATTCCCTGTTTAAACAACCTATAGTTTATTTTACATTTAAGTAATACTATTGTCCAAGTCTATTCTTATTTTCATATTTTTAAATGATGATATGCTTAGTTATGGCTTAATAAATTGAAATGATGAGAATAATTAATTACAAAGATTCATTATGTAAAGATGTTAATTTTAGTTAGTAGTCTTTTCTTTTCATGTTAATGACATAAATAAATTAAAAGGTAAAAAAAACAAAAGAAGGAGAAAACGTAATAAAAAAATGAAAAAGAAGGGAAAGTTAAAAAAGGGAAACATAGAAAAAAACAAAATAAAATTAATTATAATTTTTTTCTAAGAAGACAGAAACTGAAAAAAAATATAATGAAAAAGGGAAAAGAAAACGTGCCAAAACAAACATAATAATAATAATAAAAAAACAAATCAATAAAAAAAAATGAAGCAAAAGGGGAAAGCAAAGAAAAATAATTATTAAAAATTAAAAAGAATAAAAAGAAGGAAAACAGGGAAAACGTAAAAATTTAAAAAAAAGAAAAAAAAAGTGAGAAATTAAGAAACAAACAAATGTTAAAAGCATGCAAACAAACAAATAAATAATCAATAAAAAATGTATGAAAAGTCCACACACTTATAAAATAAGATAATTTTTAAATAGGTTTAAAATAAAAGAATGAGGGAAAATAAAAAAATTTAATAATATAATATCCAAAAATTAAGTCAAGTCATACAAAAGTCAATAAAGCGATCGTACTAGAACCACAGAACTCGAGGGATGCCTAATACCTTCCCCTCGGTCAACCGAATTTCTTACCTGATCTTTGATTTCGAAGACCAAATAAAATAACGAGTCAAATTTCTTTTTGATTAAGGATTTAAATAAGGTGATTTGGAACACCAAAACTCAATTTCAAGTGGCGACTCTGAATAATCAAAATAATTCCTTTTCAAAATGACTTTAATTGGAAAAACTCTTTTCTTTCAAAACTTATTCGTGTTTGAGGAAAAATAGGAATGTGACAAGGCCGATTTAGTCAGCTCCACTTCTACATGCGGTTACTCAGGGACTCCACAGGAGAATCCTACCCAGGATGGTCAGGGAGCCTCTTTTGCTCCAACCAATAGGTCTTATCTTGACCACAACTGTAACAGTTATGGAGAACCAGGACACATAAGTAGAGACTATCCCCAACCGTGCAGCAGTAGACCAGAGTAGTGGTACTGGCGGATGGAGGTAATAATGGGAAAGAACGTCCACAAGGTGGGCGAGGAGAAAGTCAGAGAGACTGTGGAGGCATAGGAAATGGTCATAGAGGTAAAAGAGAAGTGCAGCCAGGTAGAGAGGTTGTCCGTTAGGATGATAGGGCTCTAGTTTATGCCTTTCTGGGCAAGACCAAGGTTGGGGTGTCTGATGTAGTGATCATAGTACTATTCTTGTTTGTGACCGGATGACTAATGTTTTGTTTGATCCGGGTTCTACTTACTCTTATGTGGTAGTACAATTATCATTGGGATTTGATGCGATTTTGGATGCTCTTAATGCCCCCATCCATGTTTATATCCCATTTGGAGAGTGTTGTAGTCACTCATGTCAATCGTGCTTGTTCTGTTCTGATTATGGGTTTCCAAACTTGGACTGATTTGGTTATTTTGGATATGACTGACATTGATGTAATATAAGTTGGTTGTCCTCCTATTATGTTGTGCTTAATTGTAATCCTAAGATGGTTACTCTAGAGATCTTAGGTAGAGAAAAGTTAGAGTGTGAATGGGTGTACAATCCTAAGCCTGTTAAGATTATATCGTTCATCCGAGCTAGGAAAATGGAGGGGTAGGGATGTTTGGCATATTTTGCTCATATCTGAGATGTCGATGTAGAGTCCCCTTCTATTGAGTCTATTCATGTAGTGTCTGAGTTTAGGAAGTGTTTCCTACTGATTTACATGGTATGCCTTCTGATAGAGATATAGATTTTTGTATTGACTTGGAGTCGGGCACTCTCCCAATCTATATCCCTCCTTATCGCCTGGCTCTAGAAGATTTGAGAGAGCTTAAGATCCAGATTTAAGAGTTCCTTGATAAGGGTTTCATCCGTCTTAGTGCTTCCCCATGGGGTGCTCCTGTCATGTTTATTAAGAAGAAGGATGTAGCATGGGGATCTGCATAGACTACAGACAGTTGAATAAGGTCAACATTAGAAATAAGTACTATTGCCTTGTATAGATGATCTCTTTAACCAATTGCAGGGTGCATCAGTATTCTCTAAAATTGATTTAAGGTCTAGGTACCATCAGTTAAAGATAAGGCACGAGGATGTACCCAAGAGAGCATTCAGGATTCGATATGGGCAATATGAGCTCTTTGTGATGTTGTTTGGGTTGACCAATACACCTGCAACCTTCATGAGTTTGATGAATGGTGTGTTCAAACCATTCCTGGATTCCTTTCTGATTGTTTTTATTGATGACATTTTGGTCGATTCAAAAAGTAAGGAAGAGCATGCAGGTCATCTTCGTATTATTTTGGGTGTCCTTGGGAGACAAATTGTATGCAAAATTTTCTAAGTGTGAATTATGGTTGTCCTGGATTGTCTTTTTGGGCATGTAGTTTCAAAAAGATGGGTAATGGTAGATCCCCAAAAGATTGAAGCAGTCAAGAACTAGATCCAGTTTAGTTCTCTGAGGTTAGGAGTTTTGTGGGGCTTGCCAACTACTATCAGCGGTTTGTGAAGAAAGACATAGCTTAGTTTGTGGCTAAGTGCCAAAAATTGCCAGCAGGTATAGTATGAGCATCAAAGGCTTGTCAGTTTGCTTCAAGGAATGACAATCCCTGGATGGATGTGGGAAATGATAGATATAAACTTTGTGGTTGGTCTTCCCAAAACCCTGGGAAAGTTTGACACCATTTGGGTTGTGGTTGACAAACTGACTAAGTCAGCCCACTTTATTCCAGTCAGAGTAGACTATAATGCCCAGCAGTTGGCAAAGATTTATGTTAAGAAGATAGTAAGGCTGCACAGGGTTCTCCTTTCTATCATCTCATACCGTAGTAGGTAGTTTGCATCAAAGTTTTGGGGTAAGTTGTATGAAGAGTTGGGCATTCAGCTCACTTTCAACACAACTTTTCATCCACAGACTGATGGATAGTCGGAGAGAACAATTCAAGTGTTGGAAGACATGTTAAGGGCATGTGTAATTAACTTTACTGGGCATTGGGATAAATTCCTACCTTTGTGTGAGTTCTCCTACAACAATAGTTATCACTTCAGCATTGACATGGCACCGTTCGAAGCACTTTATGGGAGGGGATGTAGATCACCCATAGGATGGTTTGAGGTTGGAGATGTGAAACCTTTGGGGTGGATTTGGTAAAGGATACTCAGGATAAGGTGAGGAGAATCCAAGCTAAGCTTCTCGCCGATCAAAGTCGATAGAAAGAGTATGCAGATCCTAAGGTAAGGGACATGACGTTTCAGGATGGTGAACAAGTTCTTCTAAAAGTGTTACCCATAAAAGGGGTGATGAGATTCAACAAGTAGGTCAAGCTCATTCCTCACTACATTGGCCCATTTGAGATCTTTGATTGTGTACAGCCAGTGGCTTATAGGTTGGCTTTACCGCATAGCTATCTGGAGTTCATCCAGTGTTCCATGTATCCATGTTGAATAAGTATCACGGGGATGGAGATTATTTCATCAAGTGGGACTCAATTTTCTTAAACAAAGATCTTCAGTATGAAGAGGAACCGGTTGCAATCCTTGATCGTGATGTTCGAAAGCTGAGAACCAAAGATATTAAGTCAGTGAATTTCAATGAGAGCATCGTCCAGTTGAGGAAGCTACTTGGGAAACCGATAAGGACATTTGAGACAAGTATCCCCACTTATTTGCCGATCCAGGTACTAGTCTATTCTTTCCTTAGCCCAGTTTTCCTAGTTTGTTATTCGAGGACGAGTGATGGGTAAATTGGTATCTATTGTAACGACTTGTTCATGTTGTTGTGGATAAGCCAATGGGGAAGGAATTTGGGCTGAAAAACTTCTGAGTGGTAACTTGGAAATTTCCAGCCTAGGCCAGACTTGGATGAAATTTGAATCAGGTAAGGTCTAGGGTAATCCGGTAATGGATGGGGGATTTGATTATGAATTTGATCATTTGAGTGAATAGCCATGACGATAAGGAGCCTATACAGCTTTACAAAATTGAATTCAAGAGGGTAGAACTCTTGTAATCAATCTTAGCGTGAAAAGGTGGTTTTAGAACATCAAGGTTTCAGGTTGTGTTGTGAAATGGGGCTTTGGAACACAAATTTCAAGTCTCTGTCTCCATGAAACACACCACGGAGGGATTATTCCCGCCAAAGCGGGGCTGCTATGGCGGGCCAGTCGCGAATAAAAATGAAAAAAAAGTCCCAAAACATTGTTTTATGCAAACTTCGCTCTTGGAGAGCAAAAGGGTGACCAAGGGTTGTTTCTTATTTTTCTTCACTAACTCTTGTGCTAAAGGTAAGTCAATTACACCCCTAATTCATAAATTGATTCTTAAAACTTAGAATCCTTGCTATTTGTTCTTGGGGAGGGTTTTAGCTTGAATTTAATGGTGGAAAAAGCCCTAGTTGGGTGTTTGGATCATGGAATTGGCCAAGGATTAGTATTTGGATATAATCTGGGTAAACTAGGCCACTATTATTGATCATTTACATTAATTAATTGTTTTAGACCAAGAACAAGTGGAGAGACTTCGGAAAGGGAAAGCTCAAGTTCCTTAAGAGTGTTCAGGCTTAGTCTCTAGGTAGATGATGGTTTGAATTCCCGTCTGTTTTATATATGCATGATAACTTATCCATCGCATTCATGCATGTAGGTGAATAGGGAAAGATTAAAAATATAATGAAATGACTATTTATAATTTCGTAGCATGCAATGAATATGCTACCTGATTCTACGATACAAGTGTGTAAACCATTCATTGTGGTGCTTATTATGTTTCTGATCGTGGTTGATTGGATCATGTGTAATTTTCTGACACATAATTGGACGTTTTGACACATATTTGATCGGGTGTCACGTTCCGACACATTATTGGATCGGGTGTCACGTTCTGACACACTAACAGTTTGAGTGTGAGTTTCATGAGAGAACCATCATTGACAGTTGCATTTGAGATTGATATTGTGAAACTGATATATTGAGCATGAACTGGTAAATTGTTATTCTTCCTGTATATGTATGGTTTACTATGTTGTAGTTACTTTTGTATGTCGCACTTACTAGGATAGCTACATGATTCTACCAGTACACCGTTGGATTGTGTACTGATACTGCACTTGCTCTTTCTTTGTTGAGTGCAGGGCATCTTCAGGCGGCTATTGAGAGACCTCGGCTAGGATATCACTGACTTGTTAAGTTCAAGGGTGAACCAGTTCCTTCAGGCTACCATGGATTCATCTAATATCTTAGTCCATTTCCTTTGGACTAAGACCTTTTAGACTCTTTACTTTATGTTTAGTTGTTTTGGGGTTGCATCCCCTTATCTTAGACCGTTTAGTTAGAAGTTTTGGTACAATGACTTTCAGGTTCTAGGGTTTAATTTCCTCTTATTTATGTTTGTTTTTGATAACTTAATGAGTTTATGGGAACTCAGCTTTTAAATTGATTATTTAAAATTGTTTCTGCATCTTTAAATACTCGTCTTTTGGTTAGTATTGTTTAGTTAGTCTGTTGTAATGGTTCTCCCACTGGAGGGTTAGTGTGGGTGCCAACCACGTCGATTAGAGTCATGGCAGTTGAATTACCTGATAGAGAGGAATAAATATACAAACGTCAATTACATCATCGTTAGATGTTTGATAAAGTACACGGTATAAGTAGGCCAACACTAAACTTCCCCAGTTGTACTTACCTTTTGTCGTGGATGGGGTCTAGAAACGCCAAATATTAAAAGCTAATAAGGTTCCCCAATGTGTTCAGTAATAAGATCCCCCCACCCCCAATATAACAAGCATATAGAGTTTGACTATCTTCTCAACGTGCTCCATTGGAGTAGTATCTCTTATCAGGTCTACCTGTACCCAATCTCGCAAGTAGATAGTAATGCTATGTAATTTCACCCAACTCGCACCATCCATATCAGTAGATGCTACGATGCATCCTGAGAGTATCTCTAATATAGTACGCTATGGACAACTCATCTGTGCAACATCTTGCATGTAAACAACATCACCATCGATACGCAAACCAAACAAGACATGCACATCCTGCAATGTAATTGTGACCTCACTGAAAGAGTAAATAAGAGCAATGACTCTCCGACCTCCAACGCTCAACAATAGTTGTAGCATGCACATTCATACTGAATCCTGCCCACCCAAATTACATCATACATTTTTGACCTACGTAGGATCGCCTGAACACGCTCGTGAGGTCTGTGCAAATGAAATAAATTTCATCCATCATTCATGTGCACTGTCTTCATAAGACTACTAAATAATATCTCACCTTTTTGTAGCAACTCTGATTTATGGTTATACTGAGAGTGAAGAAGTGTACGTTTAATCGTCCTAGGATTCACAACATACTCTATTATATACTAGACATTATTTTATTAGTTTCTAATAATACTTATTAATTATGAGCAAAATGAATATGTGATATTCAATGACTTATTAATTCCGGACTCACATTTTGACTCTATGAATATACATCTTTGATAAAACAAACTTATCATTAAATTCAAATAAGTAAGGACCCTTTCTAATTAGTACTACCATCTTATAAAAACTACTACCAAGCTAGTACTCTACTAGAAGGCTGATTTATTTTTTGTTGGATATGTCCAGTAATAATGTATGTAACACCTCGAAAACTAGACCCAGAATTTTTTTGCAGAAACTTACCTGAAACCAGTGAACGACGATAGGGTTCACGCACCGTGACAGGGTCCACGGTCCGTTGACCTGCCCGTGATCAGGAGGTTGACTCCACCAGGCCCATGAGTCAGACCACGGGACCCTTCACGAGCTGTGGGGGAGTCCGTGAAGACTTAGGCAGTCGCCCCCATAGACTAGCCCACAGATCCTCAAGCCTAAGTGAGGACCACAGAGACCTTCACGGTCCGTGGTCCTACACACGACCCGTGGTAGGGTCCATGAAGGCCATCCAGTGGCTATCCCCCTTAGCCAGTCCCTTAGATCCCCACGCCTAAGTGAGGACCACGAGGACCTTCACGGTCCGTGGTCCTTCACACGGGTCGTGGGGTGGTCCTTGGAGGCTTAACCAGTAGACTTCTAGACCTGAGCCTCCAGACCTCAGCCCAAGTGAGGACCACGGGGACCTTCACGGTATGTAGTCCTCCACACGGGCCATGGTAGGGGACTCGTGGATCAAACCACCAGACCAAGTGAGGACCACAGGGACCATCACGATTCGTGGTCCCTCACACGGTCCGTGAAAGTAGCCGTGGTCAGCCCGTCAGATTTTAATTAGGGTTATTTCGGTTTTCCCCTATTTGTTGGACACCTAAACTACGTCTTTTAACCCCCTAAACTACGTGGTTTTGGTTAGTTTTACCCTAGAAACATAACTAGAACTTACCTAAGTCAGATTTTGCATCAAAAACTTAGAAATGTAGAAGCGTAAGAAGAGAAAGAGGCGACCAACCCTAGTTCAAGAACGTAGCAAGTTTCCTCCAGTTCCAGCCCTGAAATCAAAGGATTTCTCCATGGAATTCGTCACCAGGTATGTGGGATTTCACTAGTTGGTTCCTTTCGCCCATTAGGTCCCTAGATTTCAGTCAAATTCTTGATTCCCTAATGTTAACTAGACCTAGGGTTTCTAGAACTTCAGCAGATTTTCATGAATTAATTATTTACATGTTCCAAATCTGATTATCATGTCCTTACCTCATTTATTGCATGAATTTCAGAAACCTAGCTATGTATTTCATTAGTTCCTGAATTACACATGCTAGGTCAGATATTTCAGTATTTCAGATATACATGCCTCAGTCTTGAATTTGTCATTATCAGTATATTAATGTGCATTCTCAGTTTGCATGTCAGTTTTGAGCTATCTAGTATATTACAGAAATTCAGTCATAATGTGTGAGTCATTTAATCTATTGGGAGTAGCATAAAACCGAGTTGGACTAGGGTCAGTCACCTTTACAGTCCCAGAACTACGAGCCACGTAGGTTGTAAATCCCCTCTGTGGGCATCATTTTAGTGATCACGCCAGCATGCCTCTACACCTTTAGCCAGGTGTATTGAGTCCTCTCGATGGGGCGTATACATCGAACTCCATATTTAGCTCATGTGGTTTTATTGTCGGTTATTAGTAGCTCCCACAGTTCAGTCAGACTCTATTGCATTGACCACATTTTCAGTACAGTCAGTATTCAGTCTCAGCATGTTATAAGTTTGTTCATTGCATCCATTTAGTTCAGTATTCAGTATATATATCATGTTCAGATTATATCATTGCTTTATTGCTTTGTTCAATTATGTTGTTATTCAGCTTTACTATATTCTGCTTGCTCAATACCTTTCAAGTGTTGGCGCATACTCTACGCTACATCTTCTAGTGATGTAGGTCCAGTTCTCAGCATCCAGATCACGCTTAGATCAGTTCCCAATCTCCAGTTCAGCAGCATTAGTGGTCAGTCCTCATTCTTCGAGGACAATAGTTATGTTATCTTCAGTTTTCATTGTTTTAGTTTTAGTTTTACTAGACTTAACTGGGGCATGTCCCAGCACTTCTAGTCAGTTAGAGGTTATTTTCAGACATAGTTAGATTCAACTTAGTATTTGAGTTTGATGTTTATTTTGTATTAAACTCTCAGATTTGTTATTCAGTTTTAGTATATGGGTACCCCCCATCATTTCAGATTTATTTATGATTAGCTTTCACATGAGTTTTATTTCTCAATTTATCTTTAGTATGATCACGTATATGCCAGCAGGGTTAGCTTGGGCTCCTTTGTGATCCTAGGTCCCGTGTCTGCGTCTCGGGGGTAGCTCGGGGCATGAAAAACTTGGTATCAGAGCACTAGGTCTAAGATTCCTAGGATGTCTGAAAAAGACGCACTAAGTAGAGTCTTTTTCATAGGTGTGAAGTGCACCACATCTAATGAGAGGGAGGCTACAATTTTTTTTAGGAAAAATCTTCATTTTCTTGTTACTCTTACCATGCGTAGGGTATGATCTAATTCCATTCTAAATTGACGTTCTATGTTTCAGTGATCATGCCTCCTCGTAGAGCTAACGCCAGGAATGCAAATGCAGCTCCTCCAGTCTAGAATCAAGAAGTTTCGAATGCAGAATGCCGGAACGCCATTCAGATGTTGTCTTAGAGTGTAGCCAACCAGAACAATCAGCGGGCTCCAGTTTTGGCAAATGCTAATGTTGGATCAGCTGTAGCCAGAGTGCGAAATTTTGTTAGGATGAATCCGCCAAAGTTCTTAGGATCACAGATTGGTGAGGATCCCCACAACTTCATTGATAAGGTCAAGAAGATCTTTGAAGTGATGTAGGTAACTAGGAATGATCGGCTTGAGTTAGCATCTTACCAACTTAAGGTTGTGGCTCATATCTGGTATACTCAGTGGAAACAGAACAAGGGTATAGATGAAGCTCCTATCACTTGGGATTGCTTTAGTGAGACTTTTCTGGACATATTTTTTCCAAGAGAGCTAAGGGAGGCAAAAGCTCAGGGATTTATGAACTTAAGGCAAGGAAGCATGACAGTCCAAGAGTATAGGATCAAGTTTACCCAACTCTCCAGGTATGCTCCTCACATGGTTGCTAATTCCGGAGCTCAGATGAATAAGTTTCTATATGGAGTGTTGGACTTGGTGAAGACAGAGTGTAGAAATGCTATGTTGCTGGAAAATATGAGTATCTCTAGGCTCATGACTCATGCTCAACAGGTTGAGGGTGATAAGCTTAGAAAACATGCTAAGGAGAATAAGAAGGCTAGGATCGGAAACTATGACTATTCTCAGCAGAAATTGGGTGGTGGAAATCGCTCATAGGGTCAGCAAAAAATTTCAGCTCAAACACCTTCATCAACTAGTGTTCCGTCCTCCAAGTTCAGACAAGATCAGAAAGGTAGGGCATCAGGCTCTAAGTCTCAGGGAAGTTCTTCAGGAACCAAAACCTATCCAACTTGCCCTAAGTGTGGTAAGAACCATCCGGGTGAGTGTCTTGCACGAAAGGAAGGATGTTTTGTATGTGGTCAGTCTGGTCACAGATTGAGGGATTGGCCTTCTAAACAGGGTCAAGGAGGCAATGGTAGAGCTCAGTCCACAACTTCAGCAGTGCCAACAAGTCGCCTAACTCAGCAGGGTAACTCATCTGGTACAGCTGGAAGACAACACCAAAACAGTCTCTATGCTCTCCAGGCTCTCCAGGATCATGAATATTCTCCTGATGTAGTCACTGGTACGTTACGAGTCTTTGATCTCGATGTTTATGCTTTGTTAGATCCATGGGCTACTCTTTCCTTTGTTACTCCTTATATAGCAGTTAAGTTTGATGTTAGTCCAGAAACTCTCTCTGAACCTTTCTCAGTCTCTACTTCAGTCGGTGACCCAGTTATAGCTAGAAAGGTATACAGAAATTGCCCTGTCACAGTCTCCTAGAAAGTCACCTCAACAGATCTTGTAGAGTTAGAAATGGTAGACTTTGATGTCATTCTAGGCATGGATTGGTTACTTTCTTGTTATGCCTCAGTCGATTGTAGAACTAGAATTGTTCGTTTTCAGTTTCCATACGAATCAAGCTTAGAGTGGAAGGGTAGTAGCTTAGCGCCTATGGGTTGATTCATTTCTTACCTTAAGGCCAGAAAGATGATCTCTAAGGGTTATCTCTACCATCTAGTTTGATTTAAGGATTCAAGCTCTGAAATCCCAACTTTTGAGTTAGTTCCAGTGGTTAATGAGTTTCCATAAGTGTTTCCAGAAGATCTTCCTAGAGTTCCTCCCGATAGGGAAATCGATTTTGGAATAGATATCCTTCTAGATACCCAGCCTATTTCTATTCCTCCTTACAGGATTGCTCTAGATGAACTTAAGGAATTGAAAGACCAGTTGAAAGACCTTTTAGATAAGTGCTTCATCAGACCTAGTATTTCGCCATGGGGTACACCAGTGTTGTTCGTGAAGAAGAAAGATAATTCTCTTAGAATGTGCATTGACTATAGGCAGTGGAACAAGGTCATAATCAAGAATAAGTATCCCATCCCCAAGATTGATGACTTGTTTGACCAACTTCAGGGTGCTAGTCATTTCTCAAAGATAGACCTCAGATCGAGTTATCATCAGCTCAAAGTCAGAGATAGTGACATTCTGAAGATAGCCTTCAGAACTCGGTATGGTCATTATGAATTTGTAGTTATGTCATTTGCACTAACCAATGTTACTGTAGCTTTCATGGATTTAATGAACAAAGTGTTCAAGCAGTACTTGGACTTGTTGTTATCGTCTTCATTGATGATATCCTCATTTACTCTAGGAATGAGGAAGAACATGCGAGTCATTTGAGAGTTGTTCTGCAAACTCTCAAAGATCGCCAGTTATTCGCCAAATTTAACAAGTGCAAGTTTTGGTTACAATCAGTTGCTTTCCTTGGACATATAATGTTCAGCGAAAGTATCAGAGTGGATTCCCAGAAAATAGAAGCAGTGAAACAATGGTCCAGACCTACCTCTCTTGCAGATATCAGAAGTTTCTTGGGTCTAGCAGGTTATTACAGAAGGTTCATGGAAGGATTTCACCCATAGACTCACCATTGACTAGGTTGACTCAGAAGATGGTCAAGTTTCAGTGGTCAGATGATTGTGAGAAAAGCTTCAGAGAATTGAAAACTAGGTTGACTACAACTCCTGTTTTGACTCTACCAGAGGTTTTAGATGGTTATGTGATTTATTGTGATGCATCCAGAGTCGGCCTAGGTTGTGTGTTGATGCAGCGAGGTAAGGTTATAGCTTATGCTTCCAAACAGCTTAAGATGCATGAGAAGAATAATCCGACACATGACCTCGAGCTTGTGGTGGTGGTGTTTGCACTGAAGATTTGGAGACACTACTTGTATGGTGTTCATGTAGATGTGTTCACAGACCATAAGAGCCTTCAGTAGATGTTCACCCAGAAAGAGTTGAATCTTCGCCAAAGAAGATGGCTTGAGTTCCTCAAGGATTATGACATGAGTGTGCATTACCATATTGGCAAGGAAAATGTAGTAAGATGCCCTTAGCAGACTATCTATGGGTAGTGATATACCGTGAGTTTACGGTATTTCTGATACATTTCACTTACAAGTTGTGTGTGTCTAGAGCCTTTTTGTATTGGTTTTTATGTATTTTTATCAAATTTTGCAGGAAAGATGTTCAGGCGCGAAATTAAAGAGACT